>OY757910.1:91706879-91904379 GCA_963585895.1 Sepioteuthis lessoniana | reverse complement strand
CCTATGGCGGGATTAGGGGATCGAACCTTTCCGAAGGGCATTTGACCGAAAAAAACGCAATAGCGTGACTAGAGTTCGAAGAAAACAAGCTATAAATGTTGATGCCATTGGCAAATTAAATTATAATTCTTTTTCAAACATTTCATTGCTTGTTAAATCCTTTGTGTAAAGGCTTTTAGATCGAATAACCATCTATTTTCATGGGTTTCAACAAATGATGTGATTTAGATATATTTTTCTATCGTCAATATTGCCGTTTTTTGTGTCTGTTTAATTTAAAAACTTTTTGGCATGAAATTATTGATAAATATAGCTAATTTTATTTAAGTATTATCATGAAAAATGTAACCGTATTCATTTTCAACGACTGTAGCCCAATAAAGCCCCCACCACCAACAACAATGAAGATTGTTTAGGGCAAAGCTTCTTCTGCATCATCCGTACTCACTATAATCAACACATTTTTTGCATCGATCACGAGAACACTTGAACATTTCCCAAATGGCAGAACATTAAGAAATAAAGAAAATGAAACGGGTCTTTCAAAATTCTTTTTTCTTTTTGTTTATTTCTTTAATTGAAGATCTCATTGGCGTAGTAGGTAGAGTGTTCACCAATGGTCCGGGAGACCTGGGTTCAATCCTAGGTTGCGTCATACCAAAGACTTTAAAAATGGTTCTTGATACCTCCATGCTTAATATTTAGCAAAATAAGGTATGTATCAAAGGTAAAGTGGAGCAATTCTGGGAAAGGAGTTGCCCCTTCCCCTACACCTCGGTGTAGAAGCTGTTGAAAAGAGAGCCTTCTGGTCGCCCTTGACTACGGTCGCCAACCTTACTTTTATATGTCAATCCCCCGTACATTATTTTGATCACTTTCTTTACTCTGTCTTGTCTAAAACGTGTTTTACCGTATTAGACTCATTATTTATTGTATTTATATTATTTCGACGACGAAAAAGATACAACACTTTTTATGTGATTCAGTTTGCTCTTATTTCTGGATCTAATGAAAACGTTTGAACATGTCAATTAAGTTAGGAATTCAAATATAGACAAAATTGCGCAGGTTTCAATCGGCGTTCCCATTGCAAATAGAATTTGATTAAATCCATTCGACATGAGCGAAAATGACGATGACGGACATAAGTCAAAAGGTAAAACAAAGAGAAACAAGAAAAAACACTGCATAAAGTAAAAGAAAATAATAAAAACTGAAGAATAAGATCTATGCGATTACTTTGATAATACATTAAAGGCTAATAAACATATTTTGTATCTTTTATCAAGGGTGAATAAACGATTGGTTAAATGATGATAAAATTTATTTGAAGGGATGTAAATCTTTTAAAATTATATAAAACTACATATAGAATATCCTCCTCAGGCCTGGCCTCTTGTGTATAGACATGGAAATTGAAATGTAAATATTGAGATGGAAGAGTATTCAAAATAGAGTGATAAAAATAACAAAAAGAGTAAAATATTACAGTTACAGTGAAAGATGTTATATTACTATTAAACGCTCTAATAGAAAGAAGAATTAACGGTGATCTAATTGAAACTTTTAAAATAATAAATGAATTTTTTAAATTGTGGTTGAGTTTTTACATATTTTTCACCACGAACTGGAAATTTATTGTCACGAAGTTTCAAAAACTAAGTACACAAATCAGCTAAATGTTTTAGTTTATCGAGTAATATATTTTGGAAAAATGTCTAATCAGTGGTGAAATAGTGAATAGTAAATTGTGAATAGTGAATAGTAAATTGTGAATAGTTAATAGTCAATAGTAAATAGTAAAGAGTGGATAGAAATAGTGAATCGTTAATCGTCACTAGTGAAGAGTCAATAGTCAATAGTAAGTAGGGAATAGTGAATTGTAAATAATGAATAGTGAATAGTGAATGTTAAATACTGAATGGTAAATAATGAATATAAATGGTGAATGGAAAATAGTCAATAGTCAATAGAGAATAGTAAATAGTGAATAGCAAAAATGAATCGTAAATAGTCAATTGTAAATTGTGAATAGTCAATAGTCAATATTGAATTGTAAATAACAAATAGTAAATGGTGAATAGTGAATAGTCAATAGTAAATAGGGAATAGCAATAGTCAAAAGTGAATAGTAAATCGTGAATAGCAATAGTGAATTTTAAATGATAAATAGTGAATTGTCAATAGTGATTAATAAATAGTGGATAGTAAATAGTGAATAGCAATAGTGAATATTAAATAGTAAATAGTCAATAGTAAATGGTCAATAGCAATAGTGAATAGTAGATTGTAAATAGTAAATAGTAAAGACTTAGTTGTGAATAATAAATTGTCAATAGTAAATAGCAAATAAGGAATTGTAAATAGTAAATAGCGACTAGTCAATAGTCAATAGTAAATGTCTAATAGGAGGTAAAACAGCAACAGTGTAAAAATATAACATTAAAAGTAGATGATTCAGAAAAAAATGGTAAGAAAAAAATTAAGAGGGCATTTTGGGAAAATATCGGATGAATTACTTTACAGAATTTCATCAGTATATAAATATTATATTTATAGTACATATGTTCCGTGCAAGGATTATTTTTTTAAGTTGATGTTAGAAGATAGTAAAAAAAGGAGATGCCCAAGGAGGCATAACAAACAAACAATAAACCTAATGAAAACCGGAAGATGGAACATTAATGGAAAAGTAGAAGAAAACAATGAACTGACAAGCACACAAGCACTGCATTAAAAGAAAGAAAATTATTATTCTAGTCAAGAAACAATAGATAAATAAAAAGCATTGCTAAAAAGTCACTCTTGAGAAGATTAAATATTGGAAAGAAAAAAGAGTAGAAAAAATTAACTTTTCTTCTCAACAGAAAAAGTAAACTTATAATTAGAATAAATTACGATCAATAAAACATCATTCATATCTTGGTTCCTTTTATAAAAAAAGAAATAATTAAATTGAATATTTTCTTTGCCTTAATATACTTAGTTGATTATCTATCTATTTATCTATCTTTGGATTTGCCAGTTTGTCAGTCTATCTAATTCTTTACTCTCTCCCTCTCCCTTTCTCTATCTTTATATATATATATATATATATATTCGAGTATCATTCAATGAATAAAATGATTTGTTTTAAAACCTGTTATGGTGATATTCCCCCATGATGTCACTGCAAGGACCCTCTCAGATACTATAAATAGTGACTGGCTCGATAAACGAGGTAAGTGAGTATAGTCAGCTACCCGCTACTGTCTGAATATATACTTCTATAAAACTTACATATCTGTGTGTTATTCATTTCTGTCCCTTTAAGACCACAACAAAAACAATGTGCATTTTTTCCGAACTTCTTCGATAAATGCAATTACGGCATTGTTTGGAATTAGTTAATGGCAAAAATTACTTTAACCTTACAAGAAAGATGGTTTGGAGAATTGTCAAATAAGAGGCAAATCAAACAAAGTCCTACAGATTGATCAGAGGTCAGCTACGAAATTTATGGCAGTTGAGAAGTGAAACCTATGTGGAATTTACAGGAGAATGCGTGATATGCCTGTAGAACCATCTTTTTAGTCAGAGTGGGATCACAAAGATTCTCCGGTGAAGAAAACATTCAGTACGCAGCGGTCAATAAAGATGGTCATGCTGACAGTTTTCTGGAACAAGAAAAACTCATCTCAATTCATTTTCATAGCAAAAGGAACAACTGTAAACGGTGATTTCTATTGGTAAATACTTAAGCAAAGCTTTGTTAATTTGCATCATAGTTTAATATTTCCAATGGATACTATACGACATCCAACAACCCTAAACCCATTAAACTATTTTCTCATTACCAGAGGCAAAAACACTCGATGAAATAGCACAAAAAAACCTACAACGTAATTACGTCTCCCCAACTGGCTCTAACAATAAAATAATATAAACTATGTATTATCCCAAATTCAGTACAGCTAAATTTGCCATCTATTATGATTTATCTCCCTCGACTTATTACCTCGGGAACACCAATGTGATCTACGAGCGTAAATGATTACAATTTGATTTCTTATCCAAAAAAGTGAGTTCCTACAATGGCCTGACAACAATGTCTATTGAAAGTTTAACACTTCACCCGTCTGACACTATTTCCATCTCTTAACACCTCAAAACACAATCCTGCCCCAACTCAAAATATAAAAGAATTCTACGCAAAGAAAAAAAAAATTGAAGCTCTGTTTATAACGATTACCAAAATATCCTCAAACAAAATAAATCTCGAATGTAGCAGCCGCATTCTGAAACACCTTTGACATTTTCCCGCCAATATTCCTCTTACCTCCATAAAAATAATTTTCTTCTGTAAATATCCCTCACATTTGTTCTTCTTCCAACTGGTAATATAAAGGATTATGACTCCTCATTGTATTTGTAATTTTAGTGTTCGTTCCTTCAAAGATGGCTCCAGCAGGGTCCGGAAGTACCAGAGGAAATATGGCGTCTTTTTCATTCAATCCATCCAGATATCAATTTGACTCATGCGAAGACATGAACGGATTAAGCATAAAATAGGTAGAAACGAAGTGCCAGTCCTATTTAATTAAACGCGTTTTATTGAGAAAAATGCTATATATATATATATATATATATATATATATATATATATGTATGTATAAATCATCCTTTCTTAGCTGACTTTTCCTGAGATTACCATCATGCGTAAAATAATGTCAAATATCGAATAATGTCTGACCATGTCAAGAGTGTCCATAAAATATCGGTTGTTTTTTTTTATAATTTCGAGTTGAATTCTAATAGACTAATTAGCTGATCAGGGTGAGAGATCCTGGTCATGCGTTCAATACTAACCATATCAAATGGAAATAAAGATTCAGGTGTTTACCAATTTCATTAATGAGTAGTGAACATAATAGCAACGGACTAAATGTGAAATCGGTCGGGTTGTTCCATTTTGCTCTTAAAACAACATTATGCCAAGGTTTTGTTTGGCTCCCTTTTCAATAACGTGAAAACCTTCGATAGTTATTTAATGTCACTGCCACTGTCCATTATTTCAAGGAAACAGAAGCTGTGTTATATATATATATATATATATATATATATATATATTGTCTCATCAACCGAAAAGGACATCGACACGCGGCTAACGAAGGCATGGACAGCTGTCAATAGGCTATCGATCATATGGAAATCAGACCTGACCGATAAAATGAAACGTAGTTTCTTCCAGGCAGCTGTCGTATCGATACTGCTGTATGGATGCACTACATGGACCCTAACAAAACTGCTAGAGAAGAAGCTGGACGACAATTACACAAGAATGCTACGAGCAATATTGAACAGGTCCTGGCGACAACACCCCACAAGACACCAACTATACGGCCACCTGCCTCCTATCACGAAAACTATCCAAGTTAGACGAACCAGACGTGCAGGACACTGCTGGAGAAGCAGGGACGAGCATATAAGTGATGTACTCCTATGGACCCACACATATGGCCAAGCAAGAGCAGGACAACTAGCACGAACATACATACAGCAGCTATGTGAGGATACGGGATGTAGCCCTGAAGACCTGCCAGAGGCGATGAACGATAGGGAGAAGTGGCGAGAGAGGGTCCGGGATATCCGTGCTAGCGGCACGATATGATGATGATGATATATATATATATATATATATATAATACAAGTAAAAAACATAATTTGGTTTCTTTCTTTTGTTTATTCTAATAGCATATCAACCGTCGTGGGTTATTTAATGACAAAGCCATTCTTGTAAAAAAAGCACCAATAATACAATTAAACCAATAGCTAAAGAATAAGCTTATTCATGCATTTCCCAAGTATATTACGTAATAGAATAAATGGAGTTTGAACCTGCTTACTTCGAGGCTACAGTTCAGGACATAAGCCATTACGCCAAATAAAAGACACAGCTTAGAAATAACTAACTAAATTAAATAAACATATAGTTGTAAAAAATGTAAGAGGTTAATGGGCAAGGAGAAGACTGTTATAAGAACTGAAATAAAATATATGATTTTACCAAAGTCCTCCATACAAACAGGATGTGATTCAAGGCCATTTTAAAAGCAGATTAACGCTGATTTACATTCTGTTTTTCTTCCCCTTGATTGGATGCCATATCAATGTAAAAAGACCCATAGCTGGATGGAGAATAGTTGAATTCATGCAGGGTGCGCAAACAAAATATAATTCTAAAACATTTTTTCAGTCTAATTAGACCCATTTTTGAAAAAAATGCGATAAATCTAAATTTCCATGATTAGCTTTATTATTCATGCACTTTTTAATATCAAAATTCAGCCCAATATGAGTGAGAAAGGAAAAAAAATGATAAAGAATCTATGCTTTGTTTAACATGGAAACCAAGCTCAAGTTTCTTTGTCTGCTCTATACAAAGCCAAGAAAAATCTTTACAGAATAAGAGCTTTTTATGGAAAAAGAGTGGGTGGAGGATTGAACAAAAAACGAAAAGAAGGCTTTTTAAACGCTCTCGCTAGGCGATTAAGAAAGACCCCACAATGTCAATAAGAAAGTAAGCCCTTACTTTAATCCCCTTGATTACGCTATAAGGGGCTTTTTAGAAAACAAAATAAATGCAACTTCCCATCCAAATATTGGCCCACTTAAGACTGCTATGGAGGAGGAATGGAATAAAATGTTTGAAGAATTTATTATGAAGCCATGCAAACCATTTCGAAGGCTTGCTGATACAATAATTGAAAAAAAAAAAATGGTGGCCATATTGAATAAGTTTACTCTTTTGATTCAATCTTCTTATTTTGTTGTTTATTTTTTAATTGAACATCACTCTTATTGTAACATACTTGAATACGTGAAATGTACATAGAATGTTCATAACTCATATATAGATAACATAGGAATCCCAAAACACAAAAAAAAACACTTACGACTTCTTAGTTAAGGTACGAAACTTTTTATTACCTTTGAGTTAAAAGGTTTTTTGACATAAGGAAGAGAGAGGCACAATCTTTCTATGAGGACTTTTCCAACTGCTCCTCCACCACCACCACCACCACGTGCGGCACCCGACGCAAAGCCTCCGCGCGCTCCGAAAGTCAACCCTCTTCCTCGGACGCTGGAACTCAACTCAACTGACTTTTTTTCCAATCCCCCAAAATCCTCCGCGCACGCTTCCGGTGCATGACGTCATTCACATCCCGCAGTCACCTTTCTATATCTGGGGTTTCTATTGTGACATCTCTGAATGACACGTCCGCTCCGCGAGCGCGTGAACACCTGCACTCATGTTTGCACCTAACTAACCCATGTGCTAAGCGAAAGGTTCTCAGCCAAACTAAACTGAAAGGCAAGATCCCTCGGCCATTATATTACATGATTTTATAATAGAGTCGTTTATTATCATACTAGTATATTCCTAAATTTGCTTTCGCACCCTGTGAATTTCTCGACTGTATAAGCGCTATGTGAAAGGCAAACTGCCTCGTCCAGGTTTGATTGGTTTGGTTTGGTTTGATTGGATTTCATGACATATCAACCATTGTATGTTATTTAATGCTAAATTCTCTTTATACATATTATATGGTTTCTAAACGTATAGTTCGTGGAAAATTTTTTTAAACGAGCCAGGGCTCATTTGTCTGCATACAGTAAAATGGTTATGCCCGTGGTGTAATGGTTATTGTCGCAGGAAATGCACACGACAACATGAGTTCAAATCCTGGACGAGACTGACTGCATTTCACATAGCACTAATACCCTTGGGAAAGGTATGAATCCAATTATTCTCCCTCCAGCTATGGGTAAATAGAAGGGCAGACTAGGTTCTTCAGCCTTGGCGTGGCAACTAGTCTAGGAGAAGGAAAACTCTGAATTCAAATCTTTTAAACTCCGCTTAAAAAATTGACCTTGTGTCATATCCTGCCCGAGCGGAGGGGTTGGTAAATATGGTAAAATGGTTATACATATGATTTCTAAATCAATGATTTGTTGGTAATCTTATTTTCAAGTGAGTCAGCTAATGTTTTAATACACAAGTATCACTATTCATTTCAGACTGTTAAATGGGCGCAAATATTCTAACACGAATAGTTCTATTTTGTATTAATCATTTGTCTGCGCCCACTTAAATGGCTTTAAACATTGCTATCTAAATAAATTTCTTTGAATGGTTTCAAGCATCGCTATGACATTTAAATTAGACTGACATTTAAAGAATTGTAAGCATTGCTGATCAACACAAATAATTCTATTCAACATGACTAATTCGAGTGCACACAGATAAATTTTTCCAAGTATTGCTATGCATCACTGACAATTCTACCTAACATCAGCCATTTGATTACTTGCTGTTCAATGATCAAACAGTTTTATTTCTAAATATCTGACTTGACATAAATCATTTGTTTGCGCACTGTTTATATATCAAACAGATCCATTTGACTCATAGATGGAACTCTATCAGGTGCTACCACTCCGAGTCAGAGTGGACCTGGAAGAAATATCAATAAAGTGGTACTCCATATTCTCCAAAGCCCAAGGGCTGGAGCTTTACCATCATATTATTTAGGGTCATAACCAGGATACTCATTGAGGGGTTATTACACCTCTGTAGAGATGCAGTAGATGTACTCTACAGCTGCAGATGAGTAAGCAGCCAGGTTTTAAATTAGATCGTTCTATTTCTTAAAATGATCATATTACAGCCATACGAAATTTTAAATTCGAATATAAAATTTTTTCACCCTATCAGAGTTTATTTTATGACCCAGTGTAAAGAATTCTTTGTCCATATTTTAATATCTCACAGTGAATATATATATATATATATGTGTGTGTGTGTGTGTGTGTGTGTGCGCGCGCGATTGTATTACCCAACGACATGTCAGCTGATGATGAGAACGATTCTATTTTCGGATTTTCTTTCTACCATATCCATGTAATTCAAAATCCAAAAGAGAGCTCAATATAAGATAATAATAAAATAAATTACAGAGATTCATTATAAAAAAAACCTTTAAAAATTACTCATATTTTTTGTATTAATATTTTATTAATCAAACCTTATATTTCAAATAATCTGCATCTTCAGACAAAGAAATAATAATTTCTTTGTTTGAAGATTTGAAATATAAGGTCTGCTGAAGTAAATATTATTACAAAAAATATGTGTAATTTTTAAGTTTTTTCTTTCATATATATATATACATATATATATACATATATATATATAGAATGGAACATTTGATAATAGTTAAAAAGACTACTGGTGACATACCATAAGATAAATTGAAATTCACAGGAAAATAAAAGTAATGTTCATATTTTATTCAAATTGTAATACATTCGAATGAATATTTAATTCTTTGTATCTAAAAATACCTAAAAAAATATAAAGAAAAGAAAAAGAAAGAAAGCAGAGCATAGCTGTCAAAATATACAATGAAATATTCGTTCCACTTCTTAAGTAGGGAAATTCATTGTTACTTCGATGCTTTCACGTCAGACTTTTCCAGACAGAAAAAAATAAATGAATAAATAAGCAAGTTAATGAAACTTCAATTTGCTTTATGTACACCAATAAATGCTGAGTCTTGAATTCTTCGTGCAAAATTTGTAATAGCGGTGAGTAGAGAGTCGTTTTCTGGAGGACAAATGGTTGACTTGTTTGCTAGTAGTCTGTGGAAACATGCCTCTGAAAGATAGAAGCATTAGTCCACACACACACACACACACACACACACACACACACATACACACACACATATATATATATATATATATATATATGTATGTATACATTCATATTTATATATATATATATTTATATTTGACTACATATATATAGGTGTTAGACAACATATATGTCGATATCGATATAGATATATTGTATAATGCTGGTTTATATATATATATATATATATATATATATATATATATATATATATATATATATATATAGGAATAGATAAAACCAAGTTATAAACAGTATTATCAAAGTTTACATCGAATGCATGGCTTTGGGGTTTCAGTGCTGACCATTTGATTTTAAAGTATACGAATGGCTTCAATGCCTTCAGAGACTCTCCGGTGCATTCAAATTAAAAGTTTCTCTTACAAGCTTGAACTCTCTCTCTCTCTCTCTCTCTCTCTCTCTCTCTCTCTCTTTCTCTCTCTCTCTCTAACACACACATGCATACACACATGCACACACACACATGCATACATGTTTATGGATTGTGTGTGCAGCTAAAGTACTAGTGCCCGTCGGAGTGTGCACATTGGTGTGTGTCTCTCTATGTGCGCGCATGTATATATATATATATATATATATATATATAAGTGGATTTATTTAGTCAGTCAAAAGCTCTATTCTGTTGTTAGACAATAATAAATTAAAAGCGTTTTGTTTTAATCAATTTATTCAAAATAATCTATATAAAACCTAATAAGGATTAATTGACTGACTGATGACAAACGTTATGATCAAATCTCTTGACTTATCTCATGCCAAGACGTTAAACAACTGCGTTCGTTTTAATCGATGTTTACAATAGTGTTTTTAATTTTTTTTTTTTTTGCAAATGGTTATTCGATATCAAGTATTCCTCGCTAACACAAATAATGTGCAAATAGAACTATCTGATCCATATATGGAACCTTAAAAGGGGCCCATCACTCTGGGTCCGAGTGGAGTAAGAGCAATGAAGATATACTCCGCACTCTCCAGAAATACAGTGACACTTTTAGATACAGTTTAATGTCATCTCCAGAGCACCATTTTTTGTAATGTCTTACCCCTATGTAGTGTACACAATCATGGTATTCCATGTCCTGTCCACAAATCAAAAGAATTTGATGGACAGACAAGTATACCGTGAAGAATGATAAATGAAAGATATATCTAAATTTTTAGATTATTAAAAAAACCCAGTGTAAGAGGCCGTAGAAGGCCAAAAAGGCTGCATTTGAAGGCTTTTTCGAAAATTTCCATCGAAAGTATGAGAACCCTTAGAAGTTGATAATACTTTCAATAAGCTTCGTTATATTAAGATAATAAGAGCCTTTAAAGATTTGATGTTGAAATAGTACAATTTGTTTACCAAATCATGAAAAAAGTTCCCTGTATTTTGCCTGACCTTTCCTTAAAGCATGAATATTTACAAGCAGAATTGGTAAAATATTGTTGATTATCACTTTGAAGATGGTGCAAAATCTTGGAGAACCGATGCAGAGTCTTGCAGGTAATATAAAGCCTAAGTCAACACCTATGTATATGCTGAGTGACAGTCAGGGGTCATAAATCATTTCCTTCCTGTGTAAGAATTAAAGTTCCAAAATGATTATCTCAAGTCAATAATGACAAAGTCTAAGATTTAATTAGATTCAAGTCAGTTAGGATTTAAACTCTAAGAGAAGCAGTTGATAACGAGTTTTTCTAGAGTAAATTCTGAAATTTAAAGCTGAAATTTTATTCTTTTGTAAATTTTTCATTACATTCATAAAGATTTCGGTTTCTTTGTTTTAATGGCGTATAAACGTGCATAGGTTATTTAATGCCAAAGCCATCCTTCTGAGAGAACAGTAGTGGTCCTATTTAACCCACAGCTGGGAGGTTCAACATCATATATCAATTTCTAGAACATTATGCAGTATAGTAGTCTAATGAGTAATTTTTAAAAAGTATTCATTGCGAATGCTGGCTTTTCATGGTGCCCTATACTTATGACGCAATAAAAAATAATCTTAATAAACAATTTCTGGTACTTCACTCAGTTTAATGGTTAATGATTTAGATTAGCAAGCTATTGATATCGAATTCTATTCTCACATTGTGCCCTTTACTTGTAGCCATTGGCTAAAAAAAGCTGAGCTTAGTAAATAATTAAAACTTTGTTGTGATTTCTTTGTTTAATTGCATATCAACCTTAGATGGTTATTTGATTCCAAAGCAATCTTTCTAGAACAGCGATGATGATATTAAACCCATAGCTAGGATGATATGGGGTTTCATTCTTTTCCCAAGGTTATTTGGGGGCGTCCTCGTGGTGTAATGGTTAAAGCGATGGACTGCGGAATCGAAGTACGCGAGTTCGTACTCCAGTCGTGCTATTACGTTCACTTTCGGGCAAATACCCTTGGGAAAGGTATGAACCCGCTTATCCTCCCTGCTATGGGTTAAATAGTACCATTACTGTTCTTCTATGAGAATGGCTTCGGCATTAAATAACCTACAAAAGTTGATATGCCTTTAAATAAAGAAACCAACCAACCAACCAACCAACTAGGGTTATTTGTCCGAAAGTGGACGAAATAGCGCAACTGAAGTCCGAACTCGGTAACGACGATTCCGCAGTCCAGCGTTGTCACCATTACACCAAGAAGACAACCCCTAAAACTTAGGTATTAGAACTGATGTAATAATAATATTGATTTAGCCAGATCAAACAATTCCAAGTTTTTAGGAGGCAAATTTTAAGCACCGTTGCAGCTGAGAAAGAACATCTGAGTGTTACCCACCCATAAAAGACAGATTACATTCAGACTGGAACAACAAACATAGAAAAGTACCAAACATCAATAATTATTTATGTTTTTTTTATTGCCGGAAGCGACCGTAAAAAGTCAGATAGAGAAATTAAAATCTTAACACCGAGTAAATACTTCGTTATCAGTTCTTTTCAATTCTCAGCCCCTCCCCTTGTTTGATAAAAAAAAGGAATGCTCATTTTTATATGTCAGTCTTAACTTGGCCAACCAGAGATCAGTGACCCCGTTGAGAAGACAGTCCACAGATTTATCTTTCTATGTAAGCGTTTTCTTTTATCCACTGGTAATTCTAGGTCATAAGAGTTACTCAGGCTCACATTGTAACCTAATCCATATGAATAGTTTTGATTATAAGAATTCTAACATCCAACTAAATTTTTCTTTAGTAAAATTCATGTGCAGTTTTGCACAGTCGATACTTGACAACACTTAACAACTCAACGTTCTACTAAAACCAAAATGACATTTTCATTTTATCTCCAAGGTTTTGTACAATCAACAACTCATGTGATCCATTTTAAACTTATTATCCAATATTTTTTCTGTCAACAATTGTATATTGGATGTTATCTGTTCATTGTTTAGGTCAGTGAAACAGATCGCAGATGCAAATATGTGAACACACACATACACATAAGCAGTTACAGAATTTAGATGGGGCTCAAATCTTTAGGGTCCGATTTTGTATAATTAAATCTTCCTCATATGATATCATAATAAACAGAAAACCTTTTTTACTGTAAAAATCCAACTATTATATTTAAATAAAAATATATTCTTTGAAAAAACGGGGAGTATAATACATTTGCATGGAATTATGATTACAGAACTGCACTGCGGAATTGTAGTATGCAAGTTGGAACTCCAGTTACGCTATTACGTACACTTTCGGACAAATACACTTGGGAAACGTAAAAAAAAACCCCACTATCTTCCGATCTATGGGTTAAATAGTACCACTAGTGTCCTTCTGAAAGGATATTGAATAAGCCGAGAAGGTTGATTTACCATTAAATAACGAACAAACAAATAGAACACTTTTGAAATTAAAAAAAAAAAGAATATTATTTTCATTATTTCAGCCAGATATTTATTTGTTTGTGTCATGGTATTAGAAGGATTTCATTTGTTTTTAAGGCTTATTTTTATGGATCGGAAATAATGGGTCACTTCGTGCAACATTATTAGGAACATTGTCAGCAACATTTATCTAAAACAACATTCTAAGGCATGGAAATAAAAAGAACACTATAAAAGTCATTGAGACAAAATGATTATTGGTGAAAGTTTAAATCAACACGTTGAGTCCAAGTCAAATTCAAAGACAAATGATTTATTCTGAGATAATCTTTATCACTTTCAATTAGACTTGAGAGAACAGCTCTGTGCGCTGAGCCCGACAAAACTTACCCCTTCAGTCACCTCTGAGGTTATCAGCTTTCCTATTTTTGACATACAATTCAGTTGATTTCGTTGTTAAATTTTCTTTATTTGAAAGTCAGTACTTATTCATAAGTTGATGAATCAGGTATATTCTTTTGTTCAACAAAAGATTTAATTTTAATAAAGAGCTTATCATCAATTGATAACAGTCAAGAAACTGGGTTTATTCATTCAAATGAGATTGTCATCGCCTTATACATTTTTGCAAATAGCTTCTAAGCGTTCACTATCCCAGTCCGTATTTGTATAAATAGCAAGATTGATTTAATTTTATTAACAGTGCGACATACTTTTCAACCTTTCCTTTCATTTATCTAAACAACTTCTTGTAATCTTTGGGTAGTTTCTATCAGGTTATATTCGTCACAGTAATAATTTTCCATGTCTTTTGCAATATTAAACATCTCTTCTATAAGTATCAAACGATTCTAAATTACTCCCAAACTGACAACCAATAAAATCAGGAATCACTACGTCTTTTTGAACAGAAATATACTAGAGTATAAGCCAGTTGATAAGGAGAGGATATTTAGTAGGTTTGTGTAGAGTGAAACTGTAACATGGTCAATGACCAAACGAGTAGAACACGAAGTCTTATATAATTTTTTCTAGCTAAGACACTACACCTTCCATTCCTTTGAGTGTCCCCATCAGAGACACGAATTTGTCTCTAAGCAACATTTTTTTGGTGGGAGAAGTGATGATAATTTTCCCATTAAGTTTTGTAGGCTGTTTTCTTACTCAATATTTCTTCAAAAATTTTTTTAGAATAAAAGAAAAAAACAATAAAAGTTGTTTTCGTGAACGTGATTGCTTACCCTAACGCTCGTAAGCCTATCAATCTTTTAATGTAATTAAAATTTCCTTACAATACCCTTTGACCGAAACGAGGAGAAAATTAATAACAATTTTGCAAAATTTTTTTACAAGAGATTCTCTGATGATGTTTAACACACACACACACACACACACACACACACACACACACACACACACACACACACACACACACACACACAAATATATATCATCCTGCATGGATTTTCCCGACTCTCTTTCTCTCTCTCTCTCTCTCTCTCTCTCTCCATTCGTCTCTATCATCCATCGCTCCGGCAGTTATTCCAGACTACATCCTGCGTCCGTAGAGAGCTGTTGTATACAAGCATATATATACATTTATAGATAGATAGATAGATAGATAGATAGATAGATAATGAAAGAGAAAAGACCCATAGTGAGAGAAAGACGGGAGATTCAAAATACTTTATATTATTTGAAATGTGGGTTTTTCCGAAAAATTGATATCATTTCATTGTTTTACAATTTGACCAATTCTCGTTCAAATTATCCGAACTTTTAACAGCATCTAGAAACCACTAAAAATTCTATTTTTAATATTTAAACGCGTTTTCTTTTCGAGTGAATGGCATTTTCATACCTAAAAAGAAAGAGAACATTAAACGTTAAACACGCAATTCTGATTTGTTTCTATACATGCTGACATCATTCAACGAGAATTGTTCAAGTTATTAGATTACAAAATGAGATAATTTTCTTGAAAGTCCTTACACAGCTAATGATATTTTTTAACAATATATAAGTATATTTAGACAGAGAAAGAGAGAGCAAGAGAGAGAGAGAGAGAGGGGGGGAGCGGGGAGAAACAAAAATATTTTTTGACTTTTTTCTTTTTGAGACTATGAGCGTGTTAGAAGATAATGGAATTAAAATCGATTGTAATAAATCGAAACCCCTTTTTTTGCCAAGGGCCGTAATGATCAGGGTCCCAGAGATGTTGGTGTTGTAGATTTGTTAGGAATTAGCCGATAACAAAACAAAACGAAAAGTAATCTTCAACATTTCTTTGGTTGCGTAACGCACGAAACATTCAATTTTGTATTTTTGTGCAGAGCTGATCGATGGATCCAAATCGATACTTACATTCAGTGTTTGAATGGCTGGGTTCGTGTTGCTATACCGCAACATAAAGTGGCTAGGGGGAGAATAATTGTTCATATGGAATTAAAACATATATTTTTGCTTTTCTCTGTCGATAGACACAGCTGTTAGTCATGAAGTAGATTTAATAAAAACAAAAGGAAAGAAAAATAAAAGAAAGAGAGGGATGCTTACATATATATATATATATATATATATATATATATATATAGAGAGAGAGAGAGAGTGAAAGAAAGAAAGAAAGAAAGAAAGAAAGAAAGAAAGAAAGATGGAAGTTTTAGATTATGTTTAAAAATTTCTTCCTAATTACAAATTTAAAGTCTGCCCTCATCGTGTAAAAGAATATGGGATATACTTGTAGATAATTGGAGAATTGTAGTTTTTTAAGCCTTAGTTAGGCAATTAGTCTCGAAGAAGGAAAACACTGAGTTTAAAACCAGCTGTACCCCGCTTAAAAGTTGGGCAGGAGTTCGTGGTCGAGGGGTTAGGTAAATTCGTGTGTGCAGGTCATTGCCTAACCTTCACTAACACGATAACCTTTAATCTGGTTCTTTCACTCTTCTTTATATATATATATATATATATATATATATATATATATATATATATATATATATATATATATCATGTTGTGACGCTAACACAAATTTTCCTAACTCTCTCTCACCTCCCGTCCCTATCATTTATCGCTTCCGGTTGGTCTTCTAGACTATATCCTGTGTTCGTACAGAGCCGTTGTAGATAAGTTCTACTTGGTCATCCGACATTTACACCTACTTGTGATGGGGTCCATTGGAGAACGTCGCCCATGAGTTCATCCTTTCTTTTCCAACAGTGTCTCGCATGCCTCGTTTGTCTTACTTAGATGGTTTTAGAGATTGGAGGTAAGTGGTCGTATAGCTGCGGTTTTGTGGGATGTTGCATCCACAATTTGTTCAATATAGCTCATAGCATTCTTGTGCAATTCCCATCAAGGTTTTTCTTTATACTCTTCGATGTGGTGCATCCATATAGTAGAATTGACAGGACCGCTAATTCGAAAAAATTGCGTTTCATATTATCGGATAAGTTTGATTTCCATATGATCGACAACCTATCGATAGCTCTCCATACTTTCACTAGTTATATAGTGATGTCATTTTCAGTAGATGAGACTGTGCTTCCGATGTATTTGACCTTGTCCACTAGTTTCAGTGAACCACCACTTATAGTGAAGATGTCTCCTTTGTGATTAAAACGCATATAATCCGTTTTGTTTACATTCACATGGAGGCCAAAGCTACCTGCTGACTGCTGCCTGCTCCAGATTATGCTGCAGGGGTACAGCTTGGGTTGGTGCTTTTTTTTTTTTTCTTTTTCTTTTTTTTGGTCAGAAGTGCAATATCATCAGCGGAGTCTGCGTCTGTAATATATATATATATATATATATATATATATATATATATATATATATATAGAGAGAGAGAGAGAGAGAGAGAGAAAGAGAAAGAGGGGGAGAGAGTGTGTGTGTGTTTTAAAAATTGATAATATTAGTTGAAAAAAAAATCTGTATCTCTTCATAATCTATTTTCCCTGGTGGAAATTAAAATAGGCTGCCACTGACTTGAAGAGAGTTAAGACACCTGTTAGCGTCTTATCAAAGGGTTTTGAATTGCCTCAAACAAAATATGCTTGAGAGCTTAAAATAATTTTTATTAGAAACCAATTCCAAGAAAATGCAAGATTTACGTTTCTGAAAAAGAAGATAAAAAAAAACTAAATTTGTTTTTTTCTTCTTAATTCTCAATCATCCATACAACAACCTGCCCAGTACGCTGCCGAGATCAAGGTGCCGATTTATGAGACTGACCGATGAAAGAATGGCACAAAGTAACTCCGATGGTCATCATAAGTACATTAGTATCTTTTTTATTCTCTTTATTACCATTTTCAACCAGAGTCTTATACTCTTACTTCGTGTAGGTTGTTACTTCAACTAGTTGATATATATATATATACAACCTCTGCTAAAAAAAAATTGTTCTTAGCACGTAGTAACATTAGAAAAATTAATTGATATTCTTAAATCGTGGCCCTTTTGGCCCTTTTGGTTCCAACTAGAATTCAATACTTTTATTTGATTTTTTTTTCTTCTATTTTCACTTTGGGAATTTAAATCTTAAAGAAAACGCATCAGTAAATTGCTTTTTGGGCAAATTCAATAATTTTCTGCTGGTTAATTTGTTTTTCAAGGGTAAAATAAATTACAGGAGAAAAGAAAAACACAATTTCAAAGCAAAAGAGGATTCATTTCCTTATTCATAACTCCAGGAGTAAAATCAGTCGTTTGAAATGGAATTAAAAACTATATATAAAGAAAGATGTAACTCACTTTATTCATACATATATATATATATATATATATATATATATATATATATATATATATATATGTATATATATATATATATATATATATATAAAGTCAGTTACCTCTCCACACACACAGGATGCGACAAAAGTTTTATTTTTTTCAAGTGGGTAAAGCTAGTTTGCCTAACGAAAGCTAGAGAACCAAGTCTGCCCTACTATTTACCCAAAGCTGGCTGGAAGAAATCTGATGGATTCATTACCGTGAAGTAAAACTCAATTGGTTTCGTCCAAAATATAAATTCGGGTCTCTAGTTTTATGGGAAACCAGAAGAGAAGCAGAATCAACGGTGCGTGGTAACTGTCAGTTTCTCGCCTATTTGTTCATCTGGTAATTCTGCATAAATAATGATTTTCTCGCTAAAAATTTTCGTTAACTAGCAATCGATGTTCAAACGCTTATGTCTTACTTTAGTGATGGTGATTCTACAGTTCTGGATATTTGGGGACCGGGGAGAACCCCTTCATTGCCATTACTTTCACATCTACTCACTTATAGGCCAGTCTATGGGTCAAATGGATCTGTTTAAAGATTTTTTTCATTTTGAAGGACCGTGTGCAAACAAAAATCTTTTGAAACAACTAAACAAATATAAATATAAATGTGAAATATATGCCATTACTTAACCTGTATGCATAAAATAAGCCTAGACGTGTTGATCTGCTGTAGAAATCAATGAACCAATCATTCAATTAAGTTTCCATCACTTTTCCAAATAGAACTGCATGAAGATTGAAAAAGAAAAGCAAATCCCATTCTTAGTAGAGTCGTGGACTTTTCACCATTTCTTTTACGGATTAAAAGCAAGAAAACAGTACCAACCGCTAAATGACTTGTTTAGTGCGAACTTTTATCTAGTTTTTCATATTTATTGTTATTCTTACCCTGGTATGTCACTCAGTATGAGTCCATAGAAGAGCATTTTTTTTTTATTTCGCCCCAACTTCTCCAGCATTGTTCAGTGAGTCTTCCTAGGACAGTTTGTGATTGGAGGTAAGTGAACAAACAACTGTGGTTTTGTTGGGTTCTGCTTCCAGGATTTATTGAAAACAGCACGAAGCCTCCTCGTTCCATCTTGAGTTTCGGTAAAGTACAAGTGGTGCAACAATACAGTAGTAACAAAACACACAAAGCTTGAAAGATATCTAGTTTTATTTTATCATAAAGAAGAAATTCCCATATGATTCTCCGCTTCAACTATGCGTATGTTGACATGGCTTCAGTCAATGATATATTGCTACCGAGTCATATGAACTTGATCTCGTAGTTTTTTTTAAAGTTATTATACCGTACAGGTATCACTTGTCTCTATATTAGATATTCATTTGTTTATTTGATATTGTTATTTATCAAACATTTCTTCGTCTAGCATACCAACTTCAATTTGCTTACAAGACCTGTTTGTTTTTTCCATCAAACTTTTATTCGTCTAGCACACAGACTTCAGGCTGCTTACATGACCTGTTTATTATTTACGAAACTTTGCTTCGTCTAGCATATAGACTTCAGGCTGCTTACAGGATCTGTTTGTTATTTATCAAACTTTGCTTCGTCTAGCACACAGACTTCAGGCTGCTTACAAGATCTGTTTGTTATTTACCAAACTTTGCTTCTTCTAGCACACAGACTTCAGGCTGCTTACAGGATCTGTTTGTTATTTATCAAACTTTGCTTCGTCTAGCACACAGACTTCAGGCTGCTTACAAAATCTGTTTGTTATTTACCAAACTTTGCTTCGTCTCACACACAGACCTCAGGCTGCTTACAAGACCTGTTTGTTATTTACCAAACTTTGCTTCGTCTAGCACACAGACTTCAGGCTGCTTACAAGATCTGTTTGTTATTTACCAAACTTTGCTTCGTCTAGCACACAGACTTCAGGCTGCTTACAAGATATGTTTGTTTAATTATTGTATGGTAAATCCATGCAGACAGAAACAGACTGCCATAAGGCAAACCTGATCTGCATGAAAAGAACTTATTTTGAAGAACAGTTGATATTTCACGTCTTATTATGAGGTCTTTCAACGTGTCAAACTGTGCAGACTTCTCCTAAGCTTTTCTCGAATCAATGCAAGTATTCGTTTTGATTTCATCTTTTCAAGAAAACTTTTAATTAATTTTAACTTTTCAAAATGAAAAAAAAAGAAAAAACCGCGAACATGCTAGTCACGTGATCGATTTGAAATGGCGCTCACAAACACTAAAGATATTTGAATTCAATTATCACTAAACGCATTGGGTAAACAAAAATGAATGCTATGTTGACACAAGTCCGAATTCATTGAAATTTCTGATTAAACCTTTTAATTCATTGCAACTAAATAAAATACACGCACGCACGTACGCATACACAAGATTTATGGGAGATAGACAGACAGAAACTACTAAATAAGAAAAGACGAGGAGAATGAGGAAATGGAATATATTAATAGGTTAAGATATTAGTTTTTTAGTATAACATCACCCATAAATAGATATGCCCCAACATTCTTAGAAGTAAACAAGTCCTCAATAGAAACACTTAAAAAAAAATGAAAAAGGTATTCTGCAAATATTTTTTCATCACGCACAAAAAATACTACATCTCCAAAGACAATTTGTCAGTTTTGAAAAATACGGATTTCCTTAAAAAAACTATCTCTGATTTCGTGATATGCTTTAACCAATTAAATTTTCCTTGGTTTTATTAGAAAAGTCAGCGTGAATATGATGGATCTTTGCTCCTAATTGTTTTCTTCCCCCTCTTAATATTATGAATTTTCTTTACCTCTCTCTAAAGGGAAAGATAAAAATAAAAGCAAGGTTTTGTTTTATCGCCGATATAGGCGATAAAACAAAACCTTGTTTTTATTTTACGTTATATAATGCCAAATCCTTGTTATAAGTAAAGTTGGCAACCTTAGTCGAGGGTAACCCGAAGGCTCCTTTTTCAATAGCTATTAAACAAAGGTGTAAGGGAGGGCGCTATTGCATTCGCTGGATTGCTCCACTTTACCCATGATCTGCACCTTATAATGTTGAATTTTAACCAAGGGGGAATCAAGTACCATTTTTTGTGTCTCTTGTATGACTCAACCAGAGATTGAACCCCGGTCTCCTGAACCATTACCGAACACTCTTCTCATTAGTTTAATGACCTTTATATATATATATATATATATATATATATATATATATATATATATATATATATATATATATATATATATATATATATATATATATATATATATATATATATATATATATATATATATATATAATCAATTTTGTAGATAACATTTTTAAACGAGCAGGAGCAATGTTTTACACAGTTAAATGGTTTCACTGATTTCAATCTGATACGAATAATTATTTCTATTGTTAATCATTTGTTTGCACACAGTTTAATGTTTTAAATATTGCTATATATCCTTAACAATTCAATTAAACATCAGTCATTCTTTTACACAGTTAAATGATCAAACAATTCTATTTCAAGCAATTTATTTTAGCATAATTCCTTTGTTTATACTCAATTAAATGTTAAATAGTTCTATTTGATCCATAGAAAGGACCCTAGAAGATGCTACCAATCTGGGCCAAAGCGGACCTTGGAGCGATTGTAACGAAGGTGTACTCCGCGTTTCCCAAAGCTCCAGCACTACTAGAGTCTCACCATCAGATTGTTTTGCGTCATATCAAAGACACTCATTGAGGGAGCCTTATCCTTCTGCTGATACACAGTCCAAATGGAAGCAAGTTATAGCAGAGATGTGAGCATACATAACGAAAATTCAGGGATCGTTCGACATAGTATTTATATTGTAAACAGGACTCAGATTTAAGGTCAAAGGAAAATCAATATTTTTCAAAACTTAACTTCGTAGGTCTGCTGAAAGCTAAGCAACAAAGAATATTCGCGCACTAATTCATTTTATATTGTTTTGTTGTTTTTTTTGTGAGGGCTGTTTTTTTTTGTGGGGATTGTTCTTTTTGTGGGGACTGGGGTTTTTTGTTGGTTTTTTTTTTGGTTTTTTTTGCTGGAGCTTTTTTTTTTTTTTTTGCTTTTTCATGGGAAACCGATAAAATGATGTCATTAGCTGTCTTAAAAACTCCAAATCCTCGTTTTGAATTCAGAGATTTCTTTCTCTGAGAAGTCTAAAGAGTCTACTTCTGGCAAAAGTAATGCAATTAACTCAATTAGATGATATTCAACTTGGTTTGGCATGTAGCAGTAAATAAACTTATTATAGATAAGACGCAAAATATTTTTCTTTAACGAAGATTTAATATTCCTTTGAAAAATTATATAAATCGTCTCACCAGTTGGACTTATAATACGCTTACTCTAAGGCTGAATAAATCTTTTAATTCATTGCAAGTAACTAAAATACACGCACGTACGTACGCATACACAAGATTTATTGGAGATAGACAGACAGAAACTACTTAATAAGGAAAGATGAGGATAATGAGTTAAATAGAAAAGACAAGAAACACCTTCTTGGGAGCCACCCACAGGGAGCGGCGGACATGGCTAAGAATCAGAAGTAATGCTCTGAATATCTGTCACCAGCGTGGTGCCAATCATAGCAGTCGTCCATTTCTTAGTTTGTCTCTCTGTCTGTCTCACACACGTGCAGCTATTTTGACCCTTTCGTGAACTTAAAAAGAGTGATATACTTTTATGAGCAAAAATGTTATTGTCTCGTCATTATGATATAAAACATCTGTTCTTAGTTTCTTTACTGCTAAATAATAATAATGATAAACAAAACAATAAAACAAGATAAACTTCCTCTAAGTTTCCTAATTCCATAATTGTTGTCAGTGGTTGTTCTCTGCCCAAGTATACCGGAGTATTTTGGCAGATGGTTAGAAATCAAGTCTTTCTTAAAGAAGCGCAGTAAACTGAATACTTTTCTACTAAGTTTTACTCGACTCAACGATTCCATTTTTCGTGTTGTTAACCGCTAAGCCACGCAAAAGAAGTCCAATACAATTAACGGACCAAAATTATGAAGCCTCTTTGCCCCAAAAAACAATAGATGCCAGCCTTATCGTTCATTATAAGTGCGATTTTGAGCTTTACAATTAAATAACAAGAAAACCTTATATTTATTTGTTTATAATCATAGTAAAGTCCTGGCGGCAACACCCCACAAAGCACCAACTATACGGCCACCTGCCTTTCATCACGTAAACTATCCAAGCTAGACGAACCAGACATGCTGGACACTGCTAGAGAAGAAGGGACGAGCTCATAAGTGATGTACTCCTATGGCCCCCCACATATGGCCGGGCAAAAGTAGCACGACCAGCTCGAACATACATTCAGCAGCTATGTGAGGATACGGGATGTGGCCCTGAAGATCTACCAGAGGCGATGAACGATATGGGGAAGTGGCGAGAGAGGATCAGGGACATCCGTGCCTGCGGCACGACATGATGATGACATAGCAATTTTTTTTATCAGTCTCTACCAAAATTCCACCCTGTCAACTGTTGCTGTAGAAAACGCTGATTTCCTTTCTACAAAGAGGCAAGACCGACCCGAAGACTGTCCAGGGTATGACACTAAACTATCTAATTATGAGGCTTCAGTTTTGGAGCTTTGCAGAATGTGGAGTATACTTTCAATGAAATAATTCCAAGGTCAACTCTGACTCAGATTGGTGGTACCCTCCCTGAATCGAATAGAACTAATACATTTACTATATATGAAAACCTTTAAATGAGTGTAAACCCATGTTAATATCAAATAGAATTAATAGAATTAGGTAGCAATCGTTTAAACTGTGTACAGGTCTGACTTCCATATAACCGATAGTCTATCGATAGCAGTCCATGCCTTCGTTAGTCGCTTGTTGAGGTCTGTCTCGGTTAATGAGATATTGATTCCTAGGTAGGTGAAATTGTTTACTATTTTCAGAGAACTAACGCAAATGTAGTTCTCTGAAACTAGTAGACCTGGCCGATTAAATTAAAAGCAGTTTTATTTTCAAGCAGCGGTCGTGTCGATCCTGCCGTATGGATGCACTACACGGACGCTAACTAAACATATGGAGAAAAAGCTTGACAGCCACGGAGACTCCCCTTTCTATCTTATAACTCATCTCAGATGAGTTATAAGATAGAAAGGGGAGTCTCCGTGGCTAAAAAACTGCACTGAAGTCTTGAATCAAGCGAATTCGAACTCCAGTCTCTTTATTATGTTGACTTTTGGACAAATACCCTTGAGAAATGTAAGAAACTTGTTAAACTTACGAATTGCTGTTCTTCAACAAGAATAGCTTTGGCATTAGGTAACCCACAACATTAAACAAAGAAACTAACCCAAACTTATATAGAAAGCAGATGGATGAGATCTGTAGTGCAAGTGATTTGAATGTAAAATGAAATACATGCAATAGTCTTTTTTTAAACCAAGAAATAAAAAAGATGAATACATTTTTTTTAATACTGCATAACAATTGCTTAGATTTTTTTTAACTCTTCGATTGTATCGAATACATACTCAATAGCTAGGGCCAGTAAAAGCACAGTCCTTTAGATGAGGACCGAAAGCCAAACACGATTATTTCCGGGTAATACGTGACGCGACTTCTGTAATAATGCTCATATTTAAAAGCGAACGAATTTAACAAATTTTCTTGTTGAAAAACGGAGTCACAAGCAAAACACGTTTTTTTGTTTGGCAGACCGTCAGTCTTTTTCTGAGATTTTTCATATTTTTCCTGGAACCAGTGGACTAAAAAAATCATAGATTTGCTGTAACATGAATACTAGTTTTATTGTAAATTATATTTGAATATTATATTCATTCACCAATGCAGACGTGTTTACATATAAAATGTGGTGTAATGGTTACTGTCATCGAAAATGGTCACGTCTTGAGTTTTACTTCGTGCGAATATCCATGAAAAAGGGACGAATCTATGTCTTCTCTCACCTGCCATGGTTAAGCAGCTGAATAGTCATGGGTTGGGCTTCATGGTATATCAATCATCGTTGATTATTCATATTTACCAACCCCTCCGCTCGGGCAAGATACGATACAAGGTCAATTTTTAAGCGAAGTTTAACAGGTTTGAATTCAGAGTTTTCCTTTTCCTAGACTAGTTGCCTCACCAAGGCTAAAGAACCTAGTCTGCCCTACAATTTACCCATAGCTGGAGGGAGAATAATTGGATTCATACCTTTCCCAAGGGTATTAGTGCTATGTGAAATGCAATCAGTCTCGGTGAGTATTTGAACTTGTGTCGCCGTGGCCATTCCCTCGACGATAACCATTACACCACGGGGACTTCCATCGTTGATCATTGAATGCCAAATCCTGTTTTAACATATATAATAGATATATGATTTGTAAACACATTCTGTAGATAAATATGGTTAAATAATCAAACAGTTCTAATTATAACAATCCGATTTAGCATCAGTCAACAAAGTTAGATGGTTTCATATATTGCAATGTATCACTAGCAATTCAATTAAATATCAGGCCTTTGTTTAATCACAGTTAAATGACAAAACAGTTCTATTTCCAGCAATTAACTTTAGCATAAGTCATTTGTTAGCACTCAGTTTGAATGTCAAAAGATTCTATTTGACCTATAGATATGACCCTATCATTTGCTACCACTACGAGCCAAAGTGTATCTGGGAGCGATGGCAATGAAGGAGTACTTCCCATTCCCTAAAGCTCCAGCATTCCTGGAGACTCACCATAAGATTGGTTAGTGTCATTACCAGTACATTCGTTACGGGTAGGGTCTTACCCCTTTACGTATTTACAGTCGGAGCATTCTACAGCCCCAGCCAACTATGTCCTGGTAGCCTTGGTCCATTATCCTTGGTAAAGACCACCAGTTTAGAAGAACAGCAAGTCTGAAATCAAACCAGCTGTTCTTCACTTAAAATGACTATGTGCCACATCTTGCTAGTGATGGGGGTGGTTCGGTAAATACAAAGCTAGAGAAATGGATAAGTAATTTAGGGATTTAACTTCGCCTTTTCAGCGGGGCTTAGGATTATATAACTGTATCTCTTATAGGGGAGGTTAATGCCCTTTCCAAAAAAAAAAGCTGTTCTCAGTATGACACAAAACTGCATCTGATGGTTAGGCTACTGTTCTACAGATCATGGAAGTGTGGACTCCACCATCATTTTTAAATACTCGCAGGTCTGTTTTGACTTCATATACTTTTTAATGCATTCCCAGCGTCATTGACGCCGACTATAAAGGACATTATCACTGACCCACCCACTGGATCCACTTATGAGAGCGTGAAGCGTGAGGTTGTCCACGGAGAAAATGTTTCAGAATTTGGTCAACGACGAGCACTTGGGCGACGATATACCGAGCCAACTGTTGCGGCGCTTGAGGGAACTTATAAAGAAGCTTTTCTTTTCGAGGCAACCACAGAATGTTCTGGTGATTTGGGCGCCTATGGTAGAGTTAAGTTTTGCAGACCATCTCGCGACGTTGGCTGACAGAATTGTGGATATTGTAAGGCAGCCCGCCTCCGACACTACACCTCAACCTCAGGCTGAGGTCTCGTCGTTCTTTCCAACGTAACACATAACAACAATTAATCTTCATCTCTACTTCAAGCCCAAGAGCGATTCACCAAGGAGGTTAGAAAATTGAATGTCACCAGATCTCAATCCCCCAAATCTCGATTCTGGAGCAGTTCGCCATCGCCACACCGCCGCCAAATAAACAAACCAGGATTGTATTTCTATCATCGTCGTTTCGTCACAGTGGCACATAATTGCAAACAGCCCTGTTCTTTTACCAACCAGGGAAACTGGAGACCTGATTTCGGAACGGTCTCCCCAGGAACTGCCTCATAACCGCAGATCCCTTAGATGTTAAAATAACTGTTGTTTATAAGTCATTATTTTCAACCGTTCTGCAAAATGTTTCAGTTAGTCTGGTCAAGAATTTGTAACTCTTGTTTTGCCATCTTAGGTACATTTCTGTGGACTGTGTAAGTTACTTGCGCGTATCAAACTGTTCTTACAAGACTTTCGTCTTCACACAAGCATTCTACTGTTCCAGTTTAATTTTTATCCCGCCAATTATCACGTTGGAACTTTTTTTCTCAAAATGTCTTCAATAAATTCCGATTGTAAAGGAATTCCTTTTACTTTACTCAAACATATTTTTGTTACTTAGATCATTTTTATATTTGTATTTGTTATAAGCTGTTGTTTATTCACCAAACTTTAAAAAAAAATGACAACTTTGAAAAAATTATTTCGGAGCTAACCAGTGTCTGAAATCTATGTCGTGCAGCAAACCCTTTTTTTTACTGTCTTTGAATTATACGTTTTAACGAAGTGGGGCAATTTGCAATATACATAGACTTACACCAATAGATTGTTAGTGTATTTCAGAAAGCATCGTTTAGGCTCTCTCTGAAGGGACAGTATATAAATATATATATATATATATATATATATATATATATATATATATGTATAATTAGCTATAGTCCATTTTTTTTAATTAAAAAATAAACCAAAAAATTGAAAAATTAAAAAAATGGGTTTGGATCATAATCTGAGTCTCCAAGGTGCATTATTTCAATAATCCAAAGATTTTTTTGTTTTAATAAGATTTCTTTTTCAAAAACCATAGATATTCTGTGGATTCCGATCCTTGCTTTCAATATCCTTGCTACTAACAAAGAAATGTAATAAATCCTGAATACCCACCCTACAAGTTGAATGTAAAGATATATGAATAGACAATAAATTTATCCCTCCCAATCCTATTTTACTAAAATAAACACTGATATAAAAGCGAAAAGTTTAAACGTCGTCAAAAGATTAACGTTCCAGTTTCTTGAGGGTTATTTTTTGTTCTACAAATGTAAAAATGCAGCAATGCAATTTTCCGCAAGTCTTAACTTTTCGTTTTCTGGAAAAAGTAATCGTATAAGTTTATTCTGTGACTGTAGCTGACTGGGCTGGTGAAATTTGGGTATCATGGATGCATCTGATCTCTTGTTGTGCTATTAAAGAAACATTTGGTGAATTATATATCTATAAGTTGCCACTATTTCTGGCAAAAATTACGAAATCAACACACTTAGATGATGTTTACCTACGTTTTTCTTTTATTTAGCTGTAAGTCAATAATTGCATGTGAGACGAAAAACACATTTTTATCTAAGAGCTTAACATTGTAGCACTATAAAATATTCCTGAAACAAACTAGTTTAAATCATTTAAATTAATGGTATAATTCTTTCCAAGCCATGCAGAGATAATATTATGAAATGTCCAATGGGAATATGACTCCTATTTGGCTCTTAATGGACATCCAATCAGAAA
Organism: Sepioteuthis lessoniana; assembly: GCA_963585895.1. NCBI lineage: Eukaryota > Metazoa > Mollusca > Cephalopoda > Myopsida > Loliginidae > Sepioteuthis > Sepioteuthis lessoniana. The sequence goes on along the minus strand of OY757910.1, from coordinate 91,875,680 downwards.
CCTTTTTAGTCCAGATATTTATATATAAAAAGAGGATGGTAAAATGAATTATCAGAGAGGATGAGGAAAGAGAACAAGAAGAAACTCAAGACTGCCAAAGAAACATTTCTTCCATTCTAGATCAGAGGCACTCCGAACAACCTTCAGACTTTACAAAAATTAAATGTCTCAGACTTTAGATACGTTAGTGTCATACTAACCGCATCTCATCGTCACTTTTCCTCTCTCGATATTCTTTCTTTTTTTGCCAGGAAAGCAAACATTGTTTGCTTGTTATTTATTGTCTCACAAACGTGTTTCAATAAAAAAAAAAAAAACAACATTTTTGTTAGTTGTTAACAACAGGTTTTCTCTATTCTTTGAGTTGCTAGACAATCTAGCCACTCATATTACATGACCGTCAGAAGATCCGGCTGAATTGTGTCAACCCCACTTCGTGGATCTATCAAACACAGCGTGGACACGGAAGGACCTAACAAAGAAAACAGTCAGAAACAAATGTGGTAGTCATGAACACAACAGTCACAAGTCCTGTCACTTGTAGTCACACCGCATTGGGCTCTGTAACTAGCATAGGACTACATTAATACTAATTTGGCGCTTTTCAAGCATTCGTGACATGGATTTAAGCATCCATTTAAACAATTTAATCCATTATTTTTGGCAAAGTGGTTTAAACTTTTCAGTTTGGCTGTTAATTGATAGTTTTTAGTGAATGGTGACAGATTTTCAGCTATTAATTTAAAAGTGCTTTGCGTTTTACCTGAAATTAGCTTATTTACAACACATTAAAATAAGTACAAGGTGAATATACGCAACGTTTGCAAATTCTGTAATTTTGGGCTGACGTAGTAAAATTCTCATTATATTTGGATATGTTTATGCATATATAATCCAGAAAACTCACCACATTGTAACGAGCTTTTTCTTAGAGTAATACATTGAACAGTCCCGTCGAGAATAAAGCAATTCATTAATAATTCACAAAATTATAATTTATGAGGACTTCATGCTGACTAAAAGTTATTTTTTACCAAATTTCATGAAGTAACTGAGATAAGCATAAAATTCTAATATGAATACTCTCTTTTTTCAAGTAAAATAATTCTCAGATAATTTAATTTGTAAGATTCCAACCGAGATCTTTGTGCCAGTTTAAAAGATTCTAGAAAATTGAATATGGGATCAGATTATTCGATATCAAATGTAAACGAACCTGAGACAGTATTAAAGACCGACTTAGTATCGCTTGCCCAGTCGACTGGGGGTGTAGAATACACCGAGTACACCTCTGCTGACAGTAAGACCATCACCCCAAAGAGTGTCCTGCATATGAAACTAAACAATCTTATGATGAGATTCCTGTAATGGTGGCGGTTAGGGGAAAGCAGAGTACCCCTTCATTGCCATCGCTCCCAGTTCCACTTTGTCCCGAAGTGGTAGTACCTGATAGGGTCCTATCTATGGGTCAAATAGAACTAAATGGAGTACTTATTCTAAAGGGAATTACTTGCAATAGAAATGTTTTGATATTTATACTGCGTACGTAGGCTAAACTGACTTTTTTGATTCTGATATTTAAACTGTATTTACGCTAAATTGTATTGGTCGGAATAGAACTGTTTTAACATTTAACTATGTGTAAACAAAATCTGTATCTATACTAAACTAAACTGACTGAATTAGAACTTTTTGACGAAACTTAATAGCTTGAAATAGAAGTGTTTTTGACGATTAATCCCTGTACTGATGCTAAACTGAATTGTTTGAAATAGTTTATTTGTATAAGAATGGATTTGGCATTAAATAACCTACAAAAGTTGATATGCCATAAACCTAAACAAACAAACAAACAAACTTAAAGTTGCTACTTATTACTGTTCTATTTTAATCCTTCAAAAATTGAATATTGATAATATTTTCTTCTTAATCGATAACCTGTAATTTGCCCTTAATCAATTCCGTAATATCTGATAAGTAGAATGGAAGAAAAAAGGTCTCTGTTCTCAACAAATCACCCAAGCAGTTCAAAATCAAATAAAGTATATTACAGAAACTGCCCTTGGCTGTTAGATTAAGAGTTAATAGTGTCTCATTTGATATCATTTTAAAAGCTTAGAATTCGTTCAGCTCATTGAATTAGAGCTCTATCGAGATCTCTGTAGATAGTGGGTGCTGATAAATCTTTGGATTCTATTAATTCAAATCTTTCTTTCCAGGTTAATGTGAACTGAAAAAGCTCTAATTGTTATCTTTAGTTTAACTACTTTACTGCCGTGTGAAACGATCGTCGAATTCCTAAAGCCACGCCTAACTCTTGCCGTATTTTTAGCTTATAATGTCCAGCTTCATTCTAAATTTCATTTTCAAGGCCGTTATTTCCACCCGCTTGAAAAGTTTTCAGGGAAATTTCTCGTTATTATGTCTTCAGAATTGCTTTAGAAGATACCAGAAAAGTCAAGCATTGCAGACGCTATATATTTTGCTAACGAGAGAAAAAGATGAAATCAAGGGATATTATCCTTCCTCATCTGAAAATTCACTATTTAATAATGTTTGCATTAATTATGAACAGTTTATAATATTTAAATCTTTTTAAATCAAATTTCGTTTTTGTTTTTTTGTAGGGGATACTGCTGAATGTGGTTTAGAGAGGAACCGAATGAAAATTTAAAAAAAATGTGACAACGGCAGACTTGATATTTGGTAAACTTGATTATTTTTGTTGTATTTTTTTTTCTTGTTAATTTCTTTTCTGCCTGACAAACTATTAATTGATTTCAAATGAATGAGCGAAAAAGAACTGTTTGCCGGATAACGCGACGGAAGACTTTCACCGATGAAGAGGATGGTTACATGCTGGGAAGCAAATTACTGTGCGCTGTTTTTACAACATTAAATAGCTGTGAATAGTGAGAAGCCTTTGACAAGGTTAGCGGAAAGTCGTGAATGATGTGATAAAAACGAAGGCTCCGTTGGAAATAGAAGTTTTATCATGACGTTGTATGACAACTACGATGTCAGAATTAAGTTACACAAAAGCCAGCGATACAATTGAAGACAATAAAAAATAAGAACAGGTTTGTCCTGGTTGGGGAAAAGCTGGCCAATAAAATGCCATTAGTGCAAAGACTGCTGCGCGTAGGAACGATCCTGAGATTTTGAATTTCACACACACACACACACACACACACACACACACACACACACACACACACACACACACACACACACTTATATATAGATAGATAGAATTAGCATTTGAACGTATTGTTTACAATAACACCTTTTTCCGAAGAAATCATACGTGTTAGGTACTTTTATGTCCCCGACACACGGCTAACGAAGGCATGAACCACAATCAATAGGCTATCGATCATATGGAAATCAGACCTGACCGATAAAATGAAACGCAGTTTCTCCCAGGCAGCGGTCGTGTCGATACTGCTATATGGATGCACTACTTGGACGCTAACTAAACGACTGGAGAAGAAGCTAGACGGCAATTACACAAGAATGTTGCAAGCAATATTGAACAAGTCCTGGCGGCAACACCCTACAAGGCGCCAACTATACGGCCACCTGCTTCCCATCACGAAAACTATCCAAGCTAGACGAACCAGACATGCAGGATACTGCTGGAGAAGCAAGGATGAGATTAAAAGTGATGTACTCCTATGGACCCCCGCATATGGTCAAGCAAAAGCAGGACGACCAGCTCGAACATACATACAGCAGCTATGTGAGGATACAGGATATAGCCCTGAAGACCTGCCAAAAGCGATGAACGATAGGGAGGTGGCGAGAGAGGGTCAGGGATATCCGTGCTAGCGGCATGACATGATGATGATGATGTCCCCAAAAAACTGTCAAGGTGACCTTCTTTACTGATTGTAGTACGCAGAACCTTTTCTTTACCGGGGAATCAGTCTGTTTTCTCTCCATCGACTGTCTTTTCGGGTTAAGCTCGTTGTGGCAAACCTATGTTTAGCCAATTTGTAAACATTTTAAAAAAAATAAAACATCCTTCTCCGTACACGTCACTCATACTTCTGTAAATTTCATAAATTTTAGCACTTCTGAGCCAGCCAGAAATTGAGGATAGACGTCTGCTCAAGGTTGATGTCCTATATTTGATCTGCCATCATTTTAAATAGTTCCTGAAACAAATAATTTTGAAAGATTAAAATAATTTTTGCTTTAAACCAAAGGTGAACAAAGCAGAGCTTCCATTTACTGAAAAAAGATTTCTGAAGAAAAATTCCATTTTTCCAAATAATTTCCCTTATCTAATGAATCACACACATACAAATACTCACGTAGCCGCACACATGCAGACCTACACACACACAAACACTTATACATATATATATATATGTATATATATAAATATATTCATCCTGAGAAAGACTGTTTCGTTATATCTCAACTCATCAGTAAGGCTAGACATGCAGGACGCTTCAAGCTGAGATTGAAACCTACCCAAATTTGCATTAGACTAAGTATCATACCGCTATGTCAACAGTCGACATACGTCAGCGCAGGAATTATAAGGCATTATGTAGTAGCTTTCGCTTGTTTACATTTTGCCTTGCTGGATACCAGAGTGCTCAATTCTTACGAAGAGCTTTGCATTACGCGAGTGGCAGTCGTTAATTCCCTCGCCAGAGTGTTTAATCTCCGGCGGAGGGAGCGTATATATATATATATATATATACTTATAAAGAGAGTTCAAAAAACAAAATAATCCAAAATTTGATGAATTTATCATCAAAGTTGATGTTAAACGTTTCGGTTATAATAACCTTCTTCATGATTTTAATTTCATGAAAAGTATTTTTAAAGTAGCGATGGGTGTTTGAGGAAATAACAGGAGAAAAGAAAGCGTGTATGAAAAGAAAGATTTATGACAGCGTTTGTCTTTTTATACGCACTTTCTTTTCTCATGTTATTTCATTAAACATCCATCGCTATTTTAACAAGATTTTTCATAAATTTAAAGTCCTGAAGCGGGTGATTACAACCGAAGCGTTAAATGTCGACTTTCATAATAAATTCATCAAATTTTGGATTATTTTTTCAACTTTCTTCATACTATTGGATTTATTTCCTTGTATATATATATATATATATATATATATATATATATATATATATATATGTACATATACCTGGAGACATAGGCAAAAATAGGAGATTTCCAATATGAAGAAATGTAGTGGAAATCGCAAGGGCTCTTTCATTCGAGATTTTTTCAAGCGACAGCCTTCAGAAGTCGTTTAAAACAGTGTAAATAAGATTAAGTAAAAGGGGAATGAAAGAAATTTAAACCTCCCTACGTCAAGCACGAGATATCTCCAAATAAGTTCAGAAAGTGTTTAACGTTTGGTTTGCATAGAGAAGGCCTATTAAACAAAATATAAATGGCCTCGAGGACAATTACATGTTGTTTAATCCTAGCACAATGCAAGAAAACAAAAAAAAAACAAAAAAACAAAAAAACAAAACATAAACATCGCTTTAGTTAAGCGCACATCTATTTAAAGGCATTCAAATGCTCACAGATAACAGAATCATGCAATTTTGAATGCCCGGTTGTTGTGTTTACGGACATCCCTTGGATGATGATGTTTACCTCTAGACTGAAGCCGTATATATAGCATTACTGGGATATTGAAATTTATGATTAAATTGCTTTGTTGGAAGATAGGGAGCATATCCTTAATCTTATTTACATTGTTTTAAACGACCTCCGAAGGCTGTCGCTTTAAAAATCTCGGATGAAAGAGCCTTTGCGATTTCAATAAAATTTCTTTATATTGTAAATCTATTTTTGTATATGACTCTAGGCATTTGCCTTTTTAAATTGGTGTGAACCAACAAATTATATATATGTATATATATAGGGAGTCATTCGTAGTACTAGAATGGTTATTTTTATAGGAAATAGACAAATTGACTCGTCTTTTAATTCTGGGTGAGGCTGTTCGCATTTCTCTTCGGGCTAATTCCCCGGGAAATGTTTTGACACCGACTGTCCTCTCACCAGCTATAGATAAAAAGTAGGGTCGACTAGACTCTTCATCTTTGATATGGCAACCAATAAATGAGAAGAAATACTTTTAATTGTATATGTTAAAGTCCACTGAAAATTGACTTTGTGTTGTATCTTGATGGAGAATTTTGCTATATATATATATATATATATACCTAAGGATATAAAAAAAAGATATTAGTTTATATATATGTATATATATATATATATATATATATATATATATATTGATAATATATATATATATATATATATATATATATATATATATATATATATTACAAAGTGGTGTCTCTGAATCTGGGATTCATGTCGTAAACATTCATCTGTCCAATGAATGCGTAAAGCATGAAACGAAGGGTTACAATAATCATCATGTAATATATATAGTCGACCATAGTCGAGGGTAACCCGAAGGCTCCCTTTTCGATAGCTACTACACCAAGGTGTAGGGGAGGGCGCTACTCCTTCCCTGGACTGCTCTCTATTACCCATGATCCGTACCTTATAATGCTGAGTGTTAAGCAAGGAGGCATCAAGTACCATTTTTTGAGTCTTTGGTATGACTCGACCTGGGATTGAACCCAGGTCTCCCGGGCCATTGGCGAACACTCTAACCGCTATTTGTCCGGTATTTGTAATATATATATATATATATATATATATATATATATATATATATATATATATATATATATATATATTGTCATTCACAGAGAGACCGTTTCGTTGTATCACAATTCTTCAATGTGCGGAGATGCTTCAAGCTGGGATCAAAACCCGCCTAACTTTACGTCAGGCCGATGACATACCCCTACCAAGCTTGCGACTCAACTTCAGCTCGGGAATTAACTCATTGATATTGGGCTATATTCTATAATACTCAAAAATTCGCTCCACCATTGACTCACCAAGTAAGCTAGTGATAACCATAAATCATTGATATATATATATATATATATATATATAAAGATAAGATGAAAAACGAAATTGATAAACGAATAGTCATACTTCTTTTATGTTCTTTAGGTTTTGATTATTCTAGATTCATTTCAACCTTAGGTCATTGTCTGGAGAAAAAGATTTTGTGGAAATTTTTTTTTAGAATGTTTTTCAAGAATTCTGTTTCTTGTTTTTCTTTTAAGGTTTTCAATTACAATAAGAAAAGCGATAGAAAATGTACTGTTTTGCTAATATATCCATTAGCCGAATGAAAAGTTTTTTTTTTTTTTATTCATCTCAGAACCTTTTATTGGTCTTTTAAAGATCTATATATCTCACTGTAGCTAATATACTTTGCAAATGTGGGAGGAGTGCGTTGCAAATTAGCTGTAAATTGATTGTTATGTTTGTTTATTTGTTTGTTTGTCTGGATTTTGAGGGCTATCCAGTTTTATTTTTTAAGGGGAAGTAATAGAGACAAGTTCCATGGAGATAGCACCTTTCAAATAAACAGTGATTTTTTTGTCTGGCTTATTTGTTTGTCAAGATGTTTATTTTTGTTGAATTTTATTTCATGGCCGGAAGAATAAGTTTTATATTAAATCCAAACGGTAAATATTTTTCTGATCATTTCTTTTTGGTTTTAGATTATTGATTTTGTTTTTCTATCTCTTTTCAATTCTTATATGACAGTGAACGTTGCATTTCTGTTAAGGTCATGACCTTTTGAGAGGAAGTGTTGTTTTACTAATATTAGATTGTTCTTATCCGTAGATTTGACACTTTGGCTGTCTTTGTTTAATCAACGATAAAGTGGACATTCTGACTTCTTAACATATTGTTTTTAGCAGCGTGTGCATTCCAGTAAATGAATTAAATTCATACTTCTAGTAAATTGTGCAAGTGAAACGGGATATGGTAGGTCAAAATAATAAAGAGAACGACTGGCTAATTTCTGGGGAAGGAGAGAGAGAAGAAAAATAATACGAAAAAAAACCCCCCAAAAACAGAGAGTCTATGAAACGGCTAGCTGGCCACAGAGGTGTCAGGCCAGAGTACTCGTTGTCGACCAGCCAGTCTGCGGTAATGAAAAATGACTAGAAAAACCCAGAGTTCTCGAACTTTCTGCGCAGGTGTGGAACCAGTGAAAACGAAAATGTTCCTTCCTCCAATACCAAATGAAAGTAAAGGAACACCTTGGGTTTGAAAGCTAGTTGGCAAGAGGGACGTGACGAGGTAAAGACAACTGTTGGACACCAGCCACGAAGATGTAAAGAGAGGCGAAAATTACGGTCCCCGTTTTGGGGTGAGCTCTGAAGTGAGGTTTCACTCCAGACGTACAGCTGTCGAGATGAAACCAGCCAGCAAGTACATTAGAACTGCACCAAAAAAAAAAAAAGAAAAAAATTCAAGGTCTGTGTCTGACCTCTCTTTCTTATGACATGTTGTTATTCTTTGTTCTGCTATTGCGAGCGACTCAGTTTTCATAGTCGGTTTCTTTTTTTCGACGACTACTTAAAAAGTGTTGTAGTGAATAAACGCTTGTGTTAGTGAAGTAAGACAGGATTTTGTGTGTTCGGCTCCTTTTCGGATGCCTGGGTTACAACAGTACAATTGCAACGTCCTATTTGATGCAGTAACATTACAACCTTCTATTTAAGACTTGTTGTTGTAAAAATATCTATTTGGTACCGTTATGGTACACAAATCATTTTAGTTGTGAAACTAGTAAAATAGTTGGTAGATTTGAAATGTTTGCAGCATAGGTTGTTCTTGAAATTGCATGATTGGTTGAAATTAAGTGATTTCATTGTGGCCTATTAAAAATTAGTTTGTTATTTATTATGGTTTTATTTCCTATGATATCTCTGAGATTGATTAGACTGTATGCTTGGTCCCTGAAAAACCTCATTTACGTTGGGATTTACTTTCAAAATGTCCAAAATGTTTTTTGATTATTAAAGCTATTGGTTGTAGAGTGTTGTTGAATATTGTTATCTGGGAAATGCAATTCATCTTTACTTTCGGTTTTAGTTTTACGGTGTCTTGCCAAGAGGTGGGGGATTTTGATTATATGATTGTCAATTAATGTATGGTAATATCCACGTGTCGAGAATTGCTGTTTAAGTTTATCGCTTATCATTTTAATTCGCTATCGTCTGTGTAGATTCATTTCAGTAAAATTGCTTGGAAAGGCTGCCTTTGCAATGTTTTGGAATGATAAGATCTGTAATGGTGATATTTATGTGTTGATAGGGTTTAGGCATAATGTTGTTAGTAGTTTTTGATCTTGTCAGTCTATACTAGAGTGTCAAAAATGTGACGGAATATGTTGAATTTTTATTATCAAATATGATACAGTCAAGCATCATATTAAAGTTGATTAGAAATTTGTCCAGTTTTGCTTTTCCTCCTGTGTACATGATAAATATATCATCAAAGTATCTAATGTAAAAGAGAGTGGCATTCTTAATTTCTGGGTAAATTTATATATTTGAAAATTTGTCCAAATAGATTTGTGGCTTCTGATGGGGCTGCAATAATAAGAATAATACATCCTTTTGTTAGTATGAAGTGTTGACCATAATGAAAAAAGTTGTTTGATTTTTGGACTGGATTTGTTTTATTATTACGTCCTTGTGAGGTATCATTTTATTATTTTCTTGTAAATGTATATATATATATATATATATATATATATATATATATATATATATATATATATATATATATATTCATACTGTGTATAAGTGTTATGTCTAGGTATTGGTAAATTGAGAAATATACTCATTATGTATTATAGTCACGCACGCGCACGAACGCACATGCATTATATATGCACAGTGATTTCAGTAATTACGTAACACACACACACACACACATATATATATATATATACATATATATATATATGTATATATGTGTGTCACGCCGCCAGCACGGATCTTCCTGACCCTCTCCCGCCACCCGTCTCTATCGTGCATTGCTCCACGTAGGTCTTCAAGGCTACATCCTGTAACGGCAAAGAACTATTCTATATAGGTTCTAGATGGTCGTCCAGCCTTTGTTCATCCATGTAATGGGGTCAACAGGAGTATGCCTCTTATGAGTTCGTCTTTACTTCTCCAGCAGTATCCCATGAGTCTAACTTAGATAGTTTTTGTGATGGGTGGCAACTGGCTGTACAGCTGCTGCTTTGTGGGGTGCTACCTCCAGGACTTGTTTAATATTACTCGCAGCATTCTTGTATAATTGCCGTCAAGATTATTCTCCATACGTTTACATAGCGTCCATGTAGTGCATCTATATAGCAGTATCGACACGATCGCTGCTTGGAAAAAAGTACGTTTTATTTTATCGGTTGGAGAGTCAGACCGGACCGATATATATATATATATATATATATATATATATATATATATATATATATATATATATATATACATATTACCAACCCCTCAGCCCGGGCAAGATATGACACAAGCTCAATTTTTAAGCGGAGTTTAACAGGTTTGAATTCAGAGTTTTCCTTCCCCTAGACTAGTTGCCTCACCATGGCTGTAGAACCTAGTCTGACCTACTATTTACCCATAGCTGGGGGGAGAATAATTGAATTCATACCTTTCCCAAGGGTGTTAGTGCTATGTGAAATGCAATTAGCCTGGTCAAGGATTCTTGTTTATTCTAGAAGCCCTAATATATATATATATATATATATATATATATATATTTGCCTTCCCGTGTGAATGTCACTTGTTCTTACATTTTACCACGCAGCTATATGCCACACTGTGAAAACCGCTAATAAGCGACTTTTGTCACATTTCTACCTGATAGTGATACATACTCCATGAAACTGGAAATAACTGACATAGTTTTCATAATTATTATCTTTTTAACTTTTTGATAAAATCTTTTTATGTGTATTTTTTTTTGTTATTATTTTACTTTTTTAAGATTTTTTTCACACCAGCGTTTTCTGGTGTTCCACTCTAATGTGAGTGACAGCAAGTCTCCAGGACTCTTCTTAGTATTCTGGCCGATCTTGGGAATACTGTAGTTAAGATGGTCTCCACTCGTCCTCTTATTTCCACTTCCTTCAGTCCCTGCGCAAATCACGTGATGACTGTACAAAGCACACCAATTCCGAACTGGTTTTACCGTCACTTTCATGCTCCATAGTTTTTTCAGTTCTCATGTGAGGTCTCGGTACTTGTCTCTCTTTTTGTTTTCTTTCAGTTTTATCCTTTGGTCAGCCGAAACGGCAACGTCCACTACTCGGTGGGTTCTTTTTTTTTTTCCTTTTATTTGTCGGCCTGTTCATCGGGTCGAGATTATGTGATCCGTCCATATCCCAAAATCCTATTTTCTTGGACAGATTCTGTGTTGTGCCTATATCATTTGTTCGTATGGTCGAATTTAAACTTCTTGCACAATTCCCAGTGGATCACCCTCTCCACCCAGTTGTGTCTAGTCTCATACTCCTTTTCCGCTAAGTTTCAGCATTCGCTTATGTGAATGATCGTTTCGTCTCTGTCACCACATAACCTTCATCTCGTCTATTCTTGTTTTGTGCTGCCATCAGAAGAGATAAAATTTTTCTTCTTAAGGTTTCCCTTTCTTAGCCATGTCCAAGTTTTCTCGTATAAGATTTCGCTTGTTTATCGCTTGAAATGTCCATAAAGTTGTTCTTCTTCCACTTTTTTTTGTTTTGTTGATGCCTGTGTCGTGTGTTTTGTTTCTGGTCACTATAAGCAGTCTAGCTGCGCGCTTTTTTATGCAGTCTTCTAGTCGTTGTATCAATGCATCTAATTTTCCCTTAATTTGGTTGCCCAGTCAGCTGAAGACACTGACTGCACCTCTACAGAGGGGTAAGATCCCCCTAAAGAATGTCCTGTATATGACACTAAACAATCTGATGGTGAAGTTCCAGCAGTGCTGGAGCTTTGGGGAATGCGGAGTACCCTTTCATTGCCATCGCTCCCAGGTCCACTCTGGCCCGGGGCGGTAGCACCTGATAGGGTCCTATCTATGGGTTAAATAGAAGTAACATTTTTAACATTTGAAAAATGTGCCATGCAAATAATGAAAAGGGGAAAACGATAAATGAAGGAAAGAACAGAATTACCAAATTAAGGTTTGGCTTGTTTGGTTTTATGGCATATCAACCGTTGTAGGTTATTTAACGCCAAATCCATTTTTATGTAAATAATCAGTTCTATTTAAAACAATTTGGTTTAGCATGAGTACACAGTTTAATTGTCAAAAACATTTCTATTTCAAACTATTCAGTTATATATAACAATTCAGTTTAGTGTAAGTACAGTTTCAGTGTCAAAAATAGTTCAATTTAACACAATTCAGTTTAGCAAAAGCACGCAGTTTAAATTGAAGTACAGTTTAATTGTAAAAAAACATTTCTATTTCGAGATATTCAGTTTAGTCAAGCAATTCTACTTCAGCTAATTCAGTTTAGTAAAAGTACAGATTTTGTTTACACACAGTTAAATTCAGAACAGTTCTATGTTAAACAATTTAGTTTAGTGTAAATACAGTTAAAATGTCGAAAAAAACAGTTCTATTTCAAAGAATTCAGTTAAGTGTCAAAACAGTTTTATTTTAGATAATTCAGTTTAGCATAAGTACACACTTTAGATGTCAAAACAGTTCTATTTCGAGCAATTCACTTTAGCATTAGTACGCAATTTTAATGTCAAAACAGTTCTATTTTAAACAATCCAGTTCGGCATAAATACACTGTTTATATGTATAAAAACAGTAAACTCTAACCACCACTTTGTTCTATTTAACCCATAGATAGGACCCTTATCAGGTGCTACCACTCTGGGCCAGAGCGGGCCTGGGAGCGATAGCAATAAAGGCGTACTCCACATTCCCCAAAGCTCCAGCATTGCTGGAATCTCACCATCTGATTGTTTACTGTCATATCCAGTATACTCGTTGGTGGTGGTGGTGGGGTTCTTAATCCTCTGCAGAGAAGCAGTCGGTGTATTCTACAGCCCCAGCCGACTGGGCAATTTTATTTTTCATGCGATTTATGAACTTTGTATCCAAATGTGCATTTCATTAGGATGTGACTCTGTGGCATCATCACTACCATAAACAGAAATAGTAATAGCAAATCTCCCTGGAAGATACATTACTAGATTTTAACATCAGCTAAGCTTATTCCTTTGGCTGTCAGTTCGACTCTACAAATTCTCGATAAAACTTATGACTTCGTTGGATATCGTGTATAATTTGAGAAGGTCTGTTATCCAGGTTTACAGGATCATATCATATGGCGTTTTGCTGTCAATCTACACCATAGCTACATTTTTTCATCTATCTATCTATCTATCTATCTATCTATCTATCTTTGTCGATGAATCAATAAATCCCTATCAAACAATTTTAAAGGCATTCTTTATATCTTTATTTTTCAACATAATCCCATCCTTGTTATTTTCCTTTAAATCGTAGTTTGATATCAATCCCACTTATATAGCACTGGGAAAGCATTCAAATTCAGTTAATTATTAAGCGTATTCTTACCTATTTATTGATATATGCATGCTATATATATATATATATATATATATATATATATATATATATGTGTGTGTGTGTGTGTGTGTGTGCGTATGTGTGTGTGTGTGTGTGTGTGTGTGTGTGTGTGTGTGTGTGTGTGTGTGTGTGTGTGATTTTGTTAGAAAATTGTAACAAATAAGCAATCATACAACTTCCGGCAACGCTTATTTTTACTATACTTACTTCGTAAAGACGCCCACGTGTAAAGTTCAAAAGTTTCAATAAGTTTTTCCATTTTTCAGCCTTATATTTACATTGATTCCCTTCTTTCTGCCTCCATTGTTTTAAAAGCTTACATAATATGCCATTGTCTTCCTCAAATACATTTCTTTTTATTTTAACATGTTCCGGAAATATGATGCGATGTCTGTTATCTGATTTTTTTTCTTCCATGCACCCGTTAAACTATTTGGACGCCTGGAAGGCAGCCGTCTCCTCGAAATGAAAACGCCTTACAATTTCCTATTGTTTTGAATTCTTCACTGACTGAAATATATTTTCTTTCATTCGTCTGCATGCATTTATTAGCAGTATTCAAATAAAAGCAAAGAATTAATAATTACAATGGTTTCTAGTGAATTTTATCTTTATAAAATATGCCTTAAAACCACGAAAAATCACTCACAGAGGTTTTAACTCGAGTAAAAAACATTTAAACTCATTTTAAACAAACAATTAAAATTTATTATTAAGAATTTTAAATTCAAGATATGGCTTCATTCATGTTAAGCAAATCTTATTCGAATTAAGAGCCATTCTCATGAAAGTTAAATCTAGAAAATGAAGAGATTTTTTTTCTTTTTGTAGCGTAGTTACCAACAAGTACTGAAGCCTCACCAGCTTGCGCAGTTTAGTTTTAAATCAAGTACAACAATTTTATGCAAGGGGTACAATCAGTGTAGTCTAAATTCTATAGACATGATGTGCATTTTATAGAGAAGATTTGTTTAAACACGATATATCAAGGATCAGCAGTAAATTATTATTTGTACAGGAGCAACAGCAAATAGTAAATGTTTGTTGTAACCACGGTAAAAATTTACTACCCGTTTTAAAGGATAAACCCAGGCAATTATATTTCGCAATCCTCGGAATTCAGTTGAGTTTAATAAAGTCATTTTATGTGTTCAGTAAGATTTGCATGTTAAGTACCTTGAGTAGCGAAATGGTTAGCAAGCTAGACAAGCAACTTATTAAGAGTAATTTCGAGTCTCATTGCTTGTCCCATTTACACGCCTTGGACTGCATCTTAACAAAATCCATAGAAAAATTACAGGATCCCCGAATGTTGTTATGGTAAGCGAGCTAAACAATTAAATCTCCAGAAGTGAGTTCGTGTCTCACTGGGTGCCCCATTTATAAGGTCTTGTGTCACATCAAAGCAAAAAGCCCAGTAAATCATTGTAAGTTGTGCGCGTTACTCTTTTCCCGGCTAGTGGGTATGTAATTTTTCTTTTTGACTCACGAAAACTTTTATCCTTTGTCATAGTTCTTCTTTGCCTCTTTTTGGTTTTTAGTCCGCATTTTAGTCCTTTTGGGGGAATTGTTGTTTCATTATAGTTTATTATTTATGAAGTGCCCGTGGTGTAATGGTTATCGTCGTAGGAAATGCACACGGCGACACGAGTTCAAATCCTAGACGAGACTGATTGCATTTCACATAGCGCTAATACCCTTGGGAAAGGTATGAATCCAATTATTCTCCCTCCAGCTATGGGTAAATAGTAGGGCAGACTAGGTTCTTGAGCCTTGGTGAGGCAACTAGTCTAGGAGAAAGAAAACTCTGAATTCAAACCTGTTAAACTCCGCTTAAAAATGGACCTTGTGTCATATCCTGTCCGAGCGGAGGGGCTGGTAAATATGATTATAGTTTATCTCCTTTTGAGATTAGTTCTTTCTGCTTTTTCCCTCTTGTTCCCTTCAACAAAAAATGCCAGATCTAGTGTTTGCTTGGACAACGATGTCCATCAGACCCCTTTCCCAGTTGCAAGACGAGGGCAGCAGCAGCAGCTAGTCTTTTGGGATTAGCAGCTGATCAAGATCTAACTTCATAAACAAAAAAATACAACCATTATCTCAGTCCTGTTTTTTCCAAATTGGTAAAGATAGGTAGGTGCTGCCGGAAGACTAAAATAGATCCACTTCATCGGATTCAGAGGCCTCAGCAATTTCTTCTGGGGAGGAAAAAACATTTATCTACAACAAAGTGAACCGAAATTATAACGTTCAATGTCCCCACTGACCTTCCAGGAAAAGTACCGGGAGAGTACCTCAATTTCCATGGGAAATTTTAAGCAATGAATCCCTCATACGGGAACTAGGAATTCAAAATCAAGGTTAATCCTTCCAAAGAAAAGAGTGGTTCATTGCAAACTTAGACACTGGTTTCGGCAAGCTCTCGCTGACAGTAATGGTCCAGCGAAAGCAACCTCATTGCTGGATATGTAGACTGCAGTGTCATTTTTGGAGGGTTTATCGCAATAGGGCCACAACCAACGAACCAAAATATCTGCATCACAAGCAACATCAGAAAAAGCTGTCAACACACCAACAACAACGAATGACACTAGAGCCAGAGGGACTGGACTGAGGTAATAAAAAAGAGACGCAAGTCCACTACTGCCTCAACCACTTCTGATTCTCCTTGCAAGAAGAAACAGGACGATCAACAAGCAAAGAAACCCCAGCAGCATCAACCCGGACAGCAGCAACCACTACTGAAACCCCATCAGCAACAACCCTGATGGCAGCCCCAAGCTCAACGTAGATGGTGGATCAAGTCCGGTAATTTCCACGAGTTCTGGATACTGCTTTTTTGAGTCTGAAGAGTCAAATCAAGCATTTCTTGTTACATTTAACCTAACGTACGCGATGTTGAGCTTAGTCATATTACCTTGCTTCTGGTGCTGGCTGATAGCACCCCGTTACTATTGCTAATAATTTTCACACATATCTATTTTGACATGAACCTAACATGTAATACCAGTTTGCCATGTGCCATTTGGATAACAATAAGTTTCAGTCATTTCCATCAATATTTAAGGAACAGTTCATTGCTTGGTTGTAAGTCGATATATTCTTGTCTAGTTGAGGAGAGAAAAATGAAAGAAATATTTCGGATGAGTGAGTTGCAACTCGTTGATGGCATGATTTTTAAATATAACTGATTGTTTTTCAGCGTTTTTTTTGTTCTTTTTTGTACATAACTACAAAAATAAGGAAAACTATATGTGCTGAGCTGGACAAACTTCGAATATTTCATTGGATTTAGCATAATTTTCGCATACTAAGTTTTTAAACTTTTTTTTTTTTTTGCAAATTAGCACAAAAATAGCAAAAACTTTTTGTGTCGAGCTATTCTGGATAAACAACGAGCATTTACTTGGATTTAGTCTTATTTTCCCACATTGTGTTTTGAAAATTTTGATGTCTCTTTTTCTTTCGTTTTTCCACAAAAAATTACCACAGAAATAAAGAAAACATTTTATGTTGAACTATTCTGGATAAACCCAGAAAATTTCGTTGGATTAAGTATTATTTTCGCCGACAGTGTTTTCAACCTTTAGATTGTGTTTTTTGTTTTTTTTTCTTTTTGTAAATTCATTTTTTCATTCAAGTTACGGTAGCGTGCACTTTCATCGTAAACCTTAAACCTGTTTTTTTTACGTCTTTTTAATTTATGACGATTTTTCTCCACACTAGCAATAATATTTTGTTAAACAAACTGGTTCAATGTAAATGCAATATTCAATCAATACATTTGTTTTATACTCAAAACCTTTCTCTCATATTGACCATGTATATAATCTTTTACAAAACATCATTTGCTGAATACAATAGTAAAGAACATAAAAAATCAATGCAATAATTACACACACACTCACACATATATATATATATATATATATATATATATATATATATATATATATATATATATATATATATATATATATATATATTCAAAAAGTACATTTGAAGGAAAATATTATTCATTCTGAAAGATCAAAATCTTCGAAGGTGTCTTAATCTCCGGTTGTTTGTTGTTAATAAAAATTCCGAAGGTCACCTGGATCACCGGCTACAGTAGAAAAATAAAGTGTATACCTCACGTAATAACCTGTTTATATTCACTGCTGTATCATAATGATACTTCCTCTCGATCTAGAGGCGCCCGCAGCATAATAGTTATCATAATAGAAAATGGAATCGTTGACCCGAGTTCAAATTCTGGACGAGGTTATTTACATTTTTTTCTTTTAGCAGATACCCTTAAAAAAAGGTTTGAGTCAGTTTGTTCTTCACAATAGTATGGATAAATAGTAGTTTGATTTGGTTTTATAGCTTATCAACAATTGTAAGTTATTTAATATCAAATTCATTTTTATACTTATAAACAGTTCCATTTCAAACAAATCAGTTTAGCATAAGTATACTGTTAAGTTCTATTTATCAGTTGTGACCACTTCGGGCGAGAGTGGACCTGGGAGCTATGACAATAAAGAGGTACTCCGCATTCCACAAAGCTCCATTGCCCAATCGGCTGGGGCTGTAGAATACACCGACTGCAAGACCCCCCCGAATGAGTGTCCTGAATACAACACTAAACAATCTGAACATTACTAAACAGTAATGCTGGAGCTTTTGGGAATGCGGAATACCTCTTCATTCCCATCGCTTTTAGGTCCACTATGGCCCGGAGTGGTACCACCTGATAAGGGTTCTATCCATTGGTCAAATAGATCGTGGTTTCATGATTTTACTGGTTTTTTTTTTTGCATTTGAACTGCGTATTTATGCTAAACTGAATTGTTTAAAATAAAACTGTTTTGACATTAAAACTGCATACTTATGCTAAACTAAATCGTTCGATATAGAACGGTTTTGAACGCTAAACCGAGTTGTTTGAATTAGAACCGTTTTACTAACCTGAATTGCTTGAATTAGAAATGTTTTTGAAAAAATAAACTGAATACTTACATTTAAACTGCGTGTTCATGCTAAACTGAATTTTTTAAAATAGAACTGCTTTTGACATTGAAACTTTATTTACACTAAACTGAATTGTTTAATATAGAACTGTTTTGACATTTAACAGAGTGTAAAGAAAATATGTACTTATACTAAACTGAATTAGCTGAATTTGAACTGTTTAACTAAACTGAATAGCTTGAAATAGAAACGTTTTTGACAATTAAACTGTTTACTCATGCTAAACTGAATTGTTTGAAATAGAACTGATTATTGCATAAAAATTGATTTAGCGTTAGATAAACTAAACAGGTTGATATACCGTAAAACCCAACCAACCAACCACGCCAAAGCTCCAGCATTACTAGAGCCTCAACATCAGATTGTTTAGGGTCATATCTAGGACACTCGTTGGCGGAGTCTCACCCCTTAGTAGAAATGCAGTCGGTGTATTGTGCAACCCCAGTCAACTGGGCCCGAGTAAATAATTGGGGAGTCTAGATTCTTTAACCCTGGTAGGCAACTAATTAAGAAAAAGGAAAACTCGGAATTCAAACCAGCTTCTTTTGTTTTTACCACAATATTTAACTTGTGTCACGTCGAGCTTACGGCAGTGGGACAGGATAAATACAAACGTTCATTAAAACAACAAATATTTAAGGATTCTCAATATGAGATCCAAATTGGCCCCCCGATTCAATTTTAATAAGTGCAAATTTTTTCTTCGGGTCTGAGTTGTTTTATTTTAACTGTAAAAATTGTCCACGTGTCCAAAGCGGAAGTGTTGGGAAGATATATACCTCCTCCATCACTAAGAAATAAATCTTTACACAGTATACAGTGTGGACGATTTGCATACCGGTTTTAATAAAACCGGGTTTAACAAATAATTACTTCATTTTATTGATTTATAGTTCTATTCTACATTCTCAAAGGTATTAAAAGCAATCCTATTTGAATTCTGTATAGAAATCAAATTAAATTGAATTAATATAACTTTAATCTTTTTATATGAGTTCATATTTAGTTTCGTTAATCTATCTAATTTTATATAATGTTTTATTTTATTATGCCTAAAATGCTAGCACGCATAGAGCGAAATTCTTTGCTGGCATCTGCAATATTAACTATATATATTTCGGTACATTCATACACAGAGTACTCACTATTTATGATAGAGCGTTTTGAACAGGGTGGACACTGTCAACGGGGTTTAGTCACCAAGCTCCGTTCATTTTGTACCTCTGCTGGTCAAATATATATATATATATATATATATATATATATATATATATATATATGTGTGTGTGTGTGTGTGTGTGCCATTCTAGAAATATTAGATAATATAAGGTAGAATAGCATATAACAAAACGAGCTTTGTAAAAGTCGTGATTAAAAAAAAACAACAAAAAACAAAGGATAAGAACTTCAGAAAACCGTTATGACTTCAGGGAAGACTGAAGCTCTACCAGAAAGAAAAACGATGTGGAAGGTCACAACCCCCCCCCCCCAAAAAAAACAGAATGTGTTAAGAAATCAAATTACAGAAGGTATCAAATCCTATTAATGGATGATAAAAAAAACACTATATGGCTCCATCGTTTCTTGTGTTCCCATAAAAAAAGATGGAAGATTTCAGTGAAAGTGCAACGTAAGAGAACAAAACCATTCTTGAGAAATGCCGGAGAGATTCTGGAAACCTTTCATTAAATAAAGTAGATTAAAGCGGACAACGTAAAAACCTTCATTATTTCAGCAATCACAGTTTTCAATGTCTGGAAGGTCAGTTGCCTTTGATGCTTATCTTTTATCTGAAAAATTATACCTTTTAGAAGTACATTCACGTATTTTATCTGAATAACTGAACAGTATTAAAATTACTTGTTGACCAAAGGTAGTCTATCAGATTATATAAGCAAATCAGAGATATATGCATCCACGTTTTTATCGTAATAACAAACGTAAACTTAACTCCAAACGATGTTACGAAGCGTGAGTTGATAATGATTGTGTTTGCTTTATTTATTTAATGGTTTATCAACTTTGTGATTTATTTAATGTCAATTCATCCTTGCATAAGAATATTAACGCAGGGCAGGATATGACACAAGGTCAATTTTTAAGCGGAGTTTAACAGGTCTGAATTTAGAGTTTTCCTTCTCCTAGACTAGTTGCCGCACCAAGGCTCAAGAAGCCAGTCTGCCCTACTACTTACCTATAGCTGGAGGGAGAATAATTAGATTCATACCTTTCCCAAGGGTATTAGTGCTATGTAAAATGCAATCAGTCACGTCTAGGATTTGAACTCGTATCGCCGTGTCCATTTCCTACGACGATAACCATTACACCACGGCCACCGGTATATGACCCTAAATAATCGAATGGTGAGGCTCCAGTAATGCCAGAGTTTTGAGGAATGAGTTGTATCCCTTCATTGCCTTCATTCCCACGTCCACTCTGGCCTGTTGGGGTATTACCTGATAATGGTCCCATCTGTGGTTTGTGGGTCAAATAGAAGTGTTTGACATTTAAACTGGACTTCTGCTGAACTAAATTATTTGAAATAGAACTGTTTTTACTTTTAACTGCGTGTAAACAAAAAACAGTAGTCATGCTAAATTGAATTGTTTGAAATAGAAATACTTTGACATATCAATCATGTACTTATGCAAAACTGAATTTTCGAAAATGGAACTGTTTTTACATTTAATTGTGTGTAAACAAAAAACAGTGGAAATGCTAAACTGACTTTTTTGAAATAGAACTGTTTTTACATTTAACACTATATAAACAAAAACTGCTTTTATGCTAAACTGAATTGCCTGAAATAAAACTTTTTATATGTATAAAAATGGATTTAGCATTACATAACCAAAAATGGCTGATATGCCATAAAACCAAACCAAAACCATAACTTTCCCATGGGTATTCTTTTGAAAGTGACCGGAATAGCCTGCCTGGAGTTCGAAACTGCTTCTTACGACTTCGAAGTCCTGATTGTTAGGCAGTACACCTTACACTAGGTAAGTTAATAATAACTGTATTAGAAAAGAAACTGTTCAGGTCTATTGCGTGCTATTGTGCTTTCCCAGCAATCGTGGTAAATCGTAAAGTAGACAGTTTTCTTCAGATTTGGTAAGAGAAATATGTCTGGGTGAAATAAATAATCCTTACTAGTGCAACGGGGCGCACGTGGTGTATCAATTATCGGCGAAAAAATTGACTTGCTAAAGAAACCAGTCTTTCCTACTATTTACCCATAGTTGGGAGGAGAAGAGTATGATTCATGCCTTTCCCAAGAGCATTAGCACGAAGTGAAATACAAACAGGCGTGTCCATGGTTTGAAATGATGTCGTCTATCAACGACAATAGCCGTTACGTCCTGAATATCTCCCAACCGACAAAATATTAGGGTTTTGTTTATCATTTTACTCACAGAAAAATTGCACCCTTCGTTAAAACTTTTACAAGCTAATATATGTGTGATTTTTTAAAAGCTATCGGAAAAATTATTTTAATAAAAGCACTTATAGTTTTAAAAATTTTACCAAGATTGTTAAAAGTGTGCGATAACCTTTTTACCTCCTCACAAAAACACTAAAGTTTTTTATTCGTAATTTCATTATAGTAAAAGAAAACAAAAAACTTTGCACAAAAGAAGGATTGGAATGGTACAATTTAACAATCTGAAATTAATTTATCGCTCTCAACATGTGTTGCTGAATATTTTTTCGCACAGAAAAAAGTAATTCTGATTGAATTCATAGTTATTCTCCTTGATCCTACTTTACTGTAATTTACGAAGCTCTTTGATTCGATGTAGCGCAAGGCCGAGTGAATGAGGCACGCAATGAGACTCGAATTCACTCTTGCAGGTTTGCTAGTCAAGCTTGCTAACCATTACACTACCCGAGGTGCCCCTTGATCCTACTTTACTGTAATTTACGAAGCTCTTTGCTTCGATGTAGCGTAAGGCCGAGTGGATGAGGCACCCAATGAGACTCGAACTCACTCTTTCAGGTTTGCTAGTCAAGCTTGCTAACCATTACACTACCCGAGGCGCCCCTTGATCCTACTTTATTCCATAAATCAATATCTCAAGTAGAATTCGACTGCAGCGTTTGATGATTATGCATCATCCTGTGGAAGTCAGTCCCTTCCAGAAGAAACCTTTCTTTCCTTGAAACGACACCAACCAAAAGACTGTATTTTGAGGACCATCACTTCTGAAGAAAGCAAAAAGACAAACAAAATTATCGCTAACTTTTATGCCCTCTGTTCAAGTAAATTTCAACGGCCCTTCTTCTAGAAAATATAACAAAAAAAGAAAAATCTTTTGACATCATCAGAAGAAGGTTTGAAACTTTTCCTAAAGAAATCGCCGAGAAAAACGTCTGGGAGAAAAGGGAACCATTCTGAACTATACATAAGATATTTCTTGTAGCTTTACAAAACACAAATTGCTCTAAAAATCCTCATTAAAAAAAGCCTTGCATTGTGAACTTATGTGTAACATACTCATAAACATGAAGAAACATAGTCAACACATAAATGACGAACGGACAGAGTTCTTTAGAAAAGTATACCTCTCACACATTATTCGAAATGGTACGAAAGGGTTACGAAAGGGTTTGTGTGAGAGGTGAGTTGAAGACGGAACAAAGACTGCAACATATTGACCCCCAGCTCTTCTGGCTATAGCAGCACTTCTTTTTCATCCTGCGGGGCTGCTCAACCGGGGGCCCTCATCTCAATGCTTCGAACTGCAATAACTGACTCCAAACTCTGATCTCCAACTAACTTGAACTTCCTGTAGCACCGGGTTATATAATTGTTTGACATTCACCTGCTTCAGTGAGCGTCGCATCTGCACTCATTTCAACCGTTTCACAGTCAACGTTATTCCCTGGTATCATCGACCGGATGCACCTGTTATTTACACGAGGACATTTCGTATTTGACAGCTTGGCCGGGTCGGAGGTCAATATGTTACATATGTGTATATTTACAAATCAAACAATTAACATTTTCTTCACTAACTCAAATGGCACTGAGTCCATGTGTTTTGAAACTTTGAGAAAGTTATAATCTCCTTACTATTAAAAAAAATTCTTTGAACATGTTGCATAGAAAATTAATGTTATTTTTTCTTTTGCCTCATAAGGAATATTCGAATAGAGTAAACACTCTTATGAAAATTCCTTTATGATATAATTTCAAGCGGTCTCCACATGTCCAATATCCCTTTCCACAAACTTTTGAAATCTCTCCAAGGTGTTTAAACGATGTTAATACCTCAATCGAAGTATCTATCTTTATTAGAAAATTAAAATAGATATTACAAAGACCACATTAGGAAGTTTCAAATAATGTGTTAACTGGGATGTTAAATGGTAGAGACATTAAAATCATATAAATATAAGTAAAGTCAGCGACATTTATCATTCTATGATCTCTTAAATGCATCCAGTTAAATCAGGAGAAATAGAAAAGTAAAGTTGGTGACCTTAGTCGATCGTGACCCGAAGGCTCCCTTTTCAATAGCTACTAAACCGAGATGTAAGGAAGGACGCGACTCCTTTCCCTGGATTGGTCCACTTTAGCCTAGATTCTTACCTTATAATGCTGAGTGCCAAGCAAGGCAGCATCAAGTACCATTTTTGAGTCTTTGGTATGACTCAACCAGCAATTGAACCTCCGGTCTCCAGGACCATTGGTGAACACTCTACTTAAAACTGTTACTACATTGAGCTGTCTACTCTAAACCGTTACTTCATTGAGCTACTAAATTCAGACATTATTTCTTGTTTTTAATATAGACTGTCGATAGTCAGCTTGCATTAAGAATATGTATTTGAGTCTATTGCAATAATAGATATAACTACTTTATGTTACTCTCTCTAACTAAGATACCTCATAATTTATATAACAAATCTAAAATTTCTATTTATGCTAAAACATGCTTTCGAATCCATTTGGAAACCATTACAATCTGTTAACCATAACCCAAGTAAAACTTCGGATATACTGGTTAAAGCATAATCATTTCATACATTTAAGCTGATGTCTGACTGGTGTAAATGAACTTAAGCAAGTGTTAATAGTCGCTCTATTAAGTTAATATATGCTTTATTTTAGGCATTTCTACAGCACAATGCATGATGTCAGACATATGCACAAAAATACTTTTAATGCTTTATTGGAATATAATGAACTGATTTATTAAAACGAGTATCTTCATTTTGGTTATTATAGCAATAGAATGTCCACCCTTATTACCCTCCGGCCTTTTTCAAGTGCCGTTTATATTTGATAAATTTCTAAGAATTTTAGGAGGTGCCCGTGGTTATCGTCGTAGGAAATGCACACGGCGACACGAGTTCAAATCCTTGCCGAGACTGAGTGCATTTCACATAGCACTAATCCCCTTGGGAAAGGTATGAATCCAATTATTCTCCCTCCAGCTATGGGTAAATAGTAGGATAGACTTGGTTCTTCAGCCTTGGTGAGGCAACTAGTCTAGAAGAAGGAAAACTCTGAATTCAAACCTGTTAAACTCCGCTTAAAAATTGACCTTGTGTCATATCTTGCTCGAGCGGAGGGGTTGGGAAATATGATAAATTTCTAAGAATTATTCATATTACTCTGTTATTATGAAATTCTGAAAAAGAGATGTAAATCAAGGATGTTTGTTTTATGCAGCGAATATTTAATACATGGAAGGATTTAGTGATTCTTTTAAGTCACAGGAAAATTGAAGTGTTAA
Source organism: Sepioteuthis lessoniana (assembly GCA_963585895.1). Classification (NCBI taxonomy): domain Eukaryota; kingdom Metazoa; phylum Mollusca; class Cephalopoda; order Myopsida; family Loliginidae; genus Sepioteuthis; species Sepioteuthis lessoniana. The sequence goes on along the minus strand of OY757910.1, from coordinate 91,850,354 downwards.
AAAGAATTACTACACATTCTTCTCCCCGTTGGAAGGATTTATGATACGCTGATTGCATTCTTTTGCAGAGAGGTAAGACTCCTTTAGAAAGGTGTTTCCTGTCTATGACACTAAGCTACATTTGGTGCTGACGCTCCAGTTATGCAGTGAAGTGTGCAACATCCCTTCTATTCCATCAATTTTTGTAGGCAAAAAAAAAAAAAAAATCTCTCAAGAGACAACTAAAGAAATATATGTGAACATAAAAAATGAATATCCTACGATAGGTGAAAATTTTTTTAAATAGCTTTAATTGGAGCATATACCGTAGGTCCTTGAAAAATTACCTTTTTTCGATTGTGTCTCGTCAGATACCTCAGTGACAAAAGCAAACAGAGGAGAAGAATTAAAATCTTTTTTTTTAGAATTCATGCTGTAGGCTCTACTTAAAGCTGTTATAAATATAAACATACAATAAATGCAATTCCCTAACCTCTTGGCATAAAATAGCCCTAGATGAGTTAACAAGCATTAAATTAATCAATCAATCCTTTAATCAAAACTAAGTTTAAGTAATATTTGACGCAAAACTAAAACTAGAGGACTTTTAGTGAGTATTCGATGACAAATTATTATCATAAATGTCCTTTTTTACGCAAATACATTTAGAATCAAAAACTATTCATATTTCCGAATCTTTCAGTTTATGCAGAATTCACGGTTTTGGTCAGGTCATATTATTTGGTTTAATGGCAAATCAACCCTTGATGGTTATTTGATGCCAAATCCTGTTGTAGGTAAAGTTTTTGTTGGTAACGTTTTTTAAACGGTTTAGAGCTCATTTTTTTGCACATAGTTAGATAGTTTCAAGCACTCGGATTTAACATTTGGAATTCTTTTTTCAAGGATTTTTATTTAATCTGATATTTATCATTTTGTATAGTTAATAATACCAATTATTTATTTGCTCACAGATAGACGGTTTCAAGTACAGCTAATTAAAATACATAATTCTATTTGGCAAATCGTTTCAAGTATTGCTATCAAATACTAACAATTCTTTTTAATATTAATCATTGTTTACATACAGTTTCAACCATTTCTATTCAAGTGTTCTTATCTTAAATGAATAACCTGCACAGAGCTATATGGTTTCAAGTCATAATGATAATATTTATTTCGAGAAGAATTGATATATTAATGGGATGGTCCGTGTGGATAGGAGTTGATTTAGAATCGAATGCTCACGAATGCCACGTGACCTCTATCATAATAAAAAAAAGGAACGGTATAGATTCGAACAGCTGCCGGATAAGGAATAGAAGGTAAAAATCTGCGCTGCCTATTATCTGCTAATCGATGAAAATCGGTTGGTAAAAATTTTCTTTAATTTGAAATGCACAATGAAATTTATCACTGGTCGACTCAGAATGAGTTTACTTCCGAATATTTGTAATTTAAATGAAGACAACACAATTAATTTTTAATCGTTTTTCACCTGAACTATTGAAAAAAGTATATGTTAGATTTGAACCTTTTTTTTTTCGTTCTGTGAGAAATTCTATATTATATGTCTGAGTGAATCCTTGATTTAGAGTAAAACTAAGATTAAAATATTTACGAAAGGATTTGAAGGCGTTTATAGGGGTAAACATATTACATCCACAATTAGTCCGGGAAAATTGGTTGGAAGAATAATCCTCAATCTGAAAGGCCCAGTTTTAAATGTATGTAAGTTGGTGACCTAAGTCGAGGGTGACCCGAAGGCTCCTTTTTCAATAGCTACCACACTGACGTGTAGGGGAGGGCCCTACTCCTTTCCCTGGATTGCTTCACTTTACCATTTATCCCTACCTTATAATGCTGAGTGTTAAGCAATTTCTTTTGATTTTTGGTATGATTAAACCTGGGATTGAACCCTGGTCTTCCGGACAATAACAGTAATGTGACTTTAATAATCTACAGCAATAAAAAACAAAAGCCAAAATGACAATACTGGACAATCCATAAATAGCTCAGGGGTTAATTTTAGGAAGTAGATTGTAAAAATAGCTTCTCTGTGGACTTTAACTGAGTTGAAACAGCTATTTGGAATATCTTTTTTGTGACCTACTGCAAGTACTCTTACCATAAGGGTTCTACGTCACATCTTTGATAGGTGCGCAGATAATAAGCAACACCTGAGTCTGGTATTGCCACCCTTGAACAATGACAAGCCGAAACATAATTCAACATGGAACCTAGACAATAGGTTTGTGCGTCATAATAGGTAGGCGCTCCCTTGATAGGCATCATGGGGGACACAATAGCATCCTGGGAATTTTGGCTGTTCTTCATTTGGACAAACAAACGATTCTTCTTTCAGTTACATAAATGATGAACAAATTAACCACTCAAATCAGAGACCATAGCGTAGAAAATGGACTAGGGAAAATAACAAATTAGGATTATACATTTATTTTAAGAGCAAACCTACAAAAAGATGGTATGCAATAAGGATGCTTAAAATTAGGACAGAATTCGCCATATTTAAGACAACAAACCAAGGGCTCGCAAACCGGTGTAGATCAATGACAAAGAATGCTTGCTTTACTGACTTTTAAATACGGAACACCCACTAACAAATATATAGGAAAGCATATCAACAGACCCTAACTACAGCAACCGAGACACTGAATATAGAAAATCCTGACGAGAACCACATGCTAAATGATAATGACCGAAACACCGCAAACACAACGATGCAAACACTGACCCAAGAAGGAAAAATGAATGTAGAAATCATGAAAAGAATTATCATCGAAAAGGAAACCAAATTTCCTTCTCTCAGGAACCAATATGGGAGGACTGTCATGTCCGAAACTGAAAAAGAAGAATGACTTATTGACAAATATCCCAACAAACAACATCACAGAATTAAAAGATTTATTCTATGCAAGAGCAAAGTTAATTTCTGAAAAAAAAGGCTCCTCTGAAGACCACAGAAACAAATTCAAATCCGTAGGGGAACGTAGATTAGAATCGCAGATAAGAAAACTACAACAAAAAGCAAAAATACTGAAACAACATAAAAATGTATTAAGACGAAACGGAAAAAGCGCAACTAGAACGAAAAGTACAACTTGAAAAGACTAATGAAAAAATACTGGCAGAAGAAGGTAGAGCAAAAGATACCAAAACAATACAGTCAAAACAACGAATGTAAATTCTACCAACAAGTACGCGGAGAATAGACGAATGCATACCAGCAACCGGATGCAAAAAAGGCAAAAAAAAAAAAAATGTCGGAACAAAATATGGGAACCAAAAGATCATAATAAAAAGGCCGAATGGACAAACAACATGGAAACAGAATTGAGAATACTAGAAACAGGCTCTATGGTAGGTATACTCCTCGACCTACTCAAAGTAACACTTAAAAACCAGTAAACTGGAAACACCCTGACCTAGATAGCAAACACGGGTTTTAGTTGAATAATTCACCACCACCTACGACAGAATGGCTAACGAAATGAATAAATGCGTACGGAAAACTGAGATACCCGATTGGTGGATCAAAAGGAGAAAAACATCTTGATCCAGAAAGATCCCCTCAACAACTGCAGTCCCATAATGTGCCTAACGATGATGTGGAAAAGACTAACGGCCCAAATTAGGGAGATGTACTACTCATTGATAAGCCACAGACTCTTCATCGAGGAACAGAAAAAATGTCGTAAGAGGACTAGAAGAACACGAGAACTACTATATATAATACATCTTCAACGAGAGTAAAACGAGGCGGACAAATCTTGCTATGGCCTGGATTGACAACAAAAAGGCTCACGATACGGTCCAACAAAGCTGGATATTATTCTGTCTCAAATTGTATAAGATGCCTGACGAAGTCATAAAGTTTATCGACAAAACATTGAAACCTGGAGAGAAGAAATGACAACAGGAGAGAAAAGCTTCGCCGAGGTAAAGATCCAAAGTGGCATATTCCATAGAGAGGCTCTATCACCATTGCTAATTGTGATAACGATGAAGCTACTCAATCACATTACCAGGAAATTCATAGCTGGATATAAACTCAGTAAATCACAAGAAAAGATCAAACACTTAATGTATATGGACGACATCAAACTGTTTACCAAAGATTGAAAAATTAAGAACCCTAATACAGATAGTGACAATATACAGTCAAGATGTAAGAATGAAATTTGGTATAGAAAAATGTGCCATGCTAGTAATGAAAAGCGGGAAATGATACATGGCAGAAGGAATCGAACTACCGAATCAAGAAAAAATTAGAACGCTCGTAGAAAAGGAAACCTATACGTACTTGAGAATATTGGAAGCAGACACCATCAAACAAGTGAAAATGAAAGAAAAAATTAAAAAGAGTATATCGGAAAAACATGAAAACTACTCAATACAAAACGATATTATAGAAACCTTATAAAAGGGATACATACTTGGGCTGTACCCCTCATATGTTATTCGAAATCATACTTGAAATGCATCAAAGAAGACCTTAAACGAATATACCAGAGAACAAAAAAACTCATGACCATGCATAAGGCATTGCCAGCATTGAAGACAGCGTTGACACAATTCGAAGACAACAGAGAAAAACGTGGTGGAATACAAATCACAGCCACCACAAGCAATACTGACGACACGAGGATCAACTGAACGGAAATAGCCAGAAAATAAAACTGGAAAGAAAAACAACTGCATGAACGTTTTAAAACGACTATCAAGTGACACCATACAATAAAATGTGGACGTGGCTAAGGAAGGGAAACCATAAGAGAGAAACTGAATCACTTCTAATAGCGGCACAAAACAGTGCCATAAGCACCAACCATATCAAAGCAAGAATAGATAAGATGCAACAAAACAGCAGATATAGGTTGTGTGGTGATAGAGACAAAATGATCAATCACATAATAAGCGAATGCTGCAAAGAGTATAAGACTAGACACGCCTCGGTGGGCAAGGTGAGCCGATGGGAACTGTGCAAGAAAATTTATATTTGACTATAAAAACAAATGGTATATTGTTACGCCGCCATGTCCCCCGCGGGCATACAGGGTGCCGTTAATTCCCACCAAGTCCACCTGTTTAAACAGAGCCCTCACGTGGGCTGTAGTTAGCCAAACGCTATTTAATGTTAGAGATGTCACCAACTCCCTTGCTGAACCACATTTTAAAGCCACTAGGTGAGTTTTAGGTGAATTATATAATATTCAACACATCTAACTGGTTAGCTTTCCCCCTCAAATACAAGGTCTTCGACAAATACAATGCTTCCACTACAAAAAAAAGGACTCTGAACTGCCGTGTTTGGGTTAACAAGATTAATAACAATATTCTTTTACTGAATAAAAGAAATAAATAAAAAAAAAAAAACAATTCAGGTACAAGTCAGGAGCGAGAACGTCATTCCTGATTCAGCTTGTACTAATAGAGAGGGTTGAAGAGAGAACGCTCTCTTCCCACTGCTCTGCTTACTACTATGACCAGCGCGTCGTACCTCCATTCCCCCATAACCCGGTGAATGTATGAGGGTGCCATAATTCCTCGTCACAATATGCACAACCTCGCACCTGTCCTGGGGAATATGACGCATATACTCCTCCGGGATTTAGAGATACAAATGCATCACGACAAGATGACCGGGCCTCATTATATTCAACCAAAAACAAAAAAAAAGAAACTAGGAAAATTGCCGCTTTGCTGTCCTGGATGACCGAAGTAAAATTGGTAGAAAGTGAAAAGAATGATAAGTTCCTGGACTTTCCAATGGATTCGGAAAAACTATGGAAAATGAAAGTGATGGTTATAGCATTTGTATTCGGTACTCGGAGTACAGTCACCAGAGGATTGGTAAAATGACCAGAGGGCATAGAAATAAGTAGATGAGTGGAGAGTATCCAAACTACAGCATTGTTGAGATCGACCAGAATACTGAGAAGAGTACTGTTGTCCCTCAAACTCCTGTGAAAGACCATCAGCTAGCACTGATGGGAAAAGCTCTCTAGTAGTCCCAAATGAAAGATTGATCAGTTCTTTTTGACCCATGAATAGAATCCAAACAAAAACCACTCCCATGGACACGAATCGACCTTAGAGCAATCGTAATGAAGGAGTACCTCACGTTCCCTAAATTCCAGAACTAGATCCTAACTATGCTATGCAGTTTAATGTCATACCCAGGACACTAAATGGTTTAAAGTATTGCTCTCTTACACGATCTTTCTAGTAAAAAATATTCCTTCCTTTGTACGCAGTTAAATGTTTTCAAGGTTTGGTTTCGTTTCTTTGTTTTAACGGCATATCAATAAATGGTTTCAAGTATTGCCATCTATAACGTTTTGATCGAATATCAATCATTTATTTGCAGAGGGTTAAACAGTTTCAAGGATAGTAAATGATCAAATAGTTTTATTTGACCAAAAGTTTTAACGCTAACACCAATTATCAATTCAGGTTAGAGTTAAATTGGGAGAAATGGCAATAAAAGGAGAGTCCACATTCACCAAAGCCGCGGTATAATACTCAGATGGTTTACAGTCTTACCCAAGACACTCGTTGGAGGGATTTTTACTCTTCTGCAGAGGTACAACCAGTGTATTCTACCTCCGCAGCCAACGGGACAATTAATCGTAGGTTGGTTGGTTGGTTGGTTGGTTGGGTTTTTATGACATGTCAACATTTGTTGGTTATATAACAGCAAATCCATTTTTATGCAAATAGTCAGCTCTGTTTAAACAATTCAGTTTAGCGTGAGTACACAGTTTCATTGTTAAAACAGTTCTAATTCAGCTAATTCAGTTTAGTATAAGTATAGATTTTGTGTGCACATAGTTAAATGTCAAAACAGTTCTATATTAAGCAATTTAATTCAGTGTAAGTAGAGTTTCAATCTCAGAAACAGTTTCATTTCAAACAATTCAGTTTAGCATAAGTATGCTGTTTAAATGTAAGTACAGTTTAATTGTTAAAAATATTTCTATTTCCAGTTATTCAGGTTAGTCAAGCAGTTCTAATTCAAACAATTCAGTTTAGCATAAATATGCAGTTAGTTCTATTTAACCCATTGATAGGGACCTATCAAGTGCTACCATTCTGGGCCAGGGTGGACCTTGGAGCAATGGCAACTAATGAGTGCTCCGCAACCCCCAAAGATCCAGCGCCGCTCGAACCTCACCATCAGACTGTCTAGTGTCACATCTAGGACACTCGTTGGGGGGAGGTCTCACTCCGCTACAAAGAAGCAGTCGGTGAATTCTACAGCCGAAGCCGACTTGGCAAGGACAATTAATGGTTTCAAATATTACTATTCAACTCTAATAATTCTATTTAATGTTAAAAATTTGTTTGAACGCAGTTAAATGATTTCAAGTGTTGCTATTTAACTCTGATAATTTTATTTAATATTAATAATTGGATTACAGACAGTTTAGATGATTTCAACAACTGTGCTTTTACACAAATAATTCTATTTAATATTACTAATTTCGGACATTGTTAAAATGGCTTTAAGTGTTCCTATCCAACAAGAAAAATTATATTTAACGTAAATCATTTGTTTGCACACAGTTTAAATTGTTTCAAGTGTTCCTTAAAGGAATTTAAAAGGGTAAGAATTTCATTATAAAGGAATAAAATTTGATATGAAGTGATGTGACGCAAAAGCCAAGTTTCGTATTTAACTGGGTAATGTTTTTAGTGGACTTTAGTGTGCAATATTAAACGGTAATTTCAAACGGTAAGTTTAAACGGTAAGTTTAAACAGTAAGTTCCGCAGCTTTTTAGTTCGGATTATGCTTCGAAAAGATAACAGAGACAATAAAGTTTTTCAAAAGGAATTTTATACAAAAGAAACGTAAAAGAAAGGTATAGAAAAGTGTTGCAAATTTTACTATAATTTGCTGGAACTTATCTGAAAGAGTGTCCGGGAAACAAAGTTCTTTGAATTTGAGTAATTTTCTTCTTTTTTTTTGTTTTGTTTTGTAGAAATGTTTCAGAGTTCATTAAACTGCGAGTCTTCTTTAAAGCTCTTTTCAGCCGAATCCTCGGCTGGATTTTCTTTCAGTTGTTTAAGTTGGTTGAATATCAGTAGTTGATTTTCATTTAATTTTACTTTTATTTCTTGTGAAGCTCCTTTCAAAAAGGAAGTGACAAAACCTTTCTGATGGCTTATGTTTTTCCTACCTTTACTGTTCGGTCCCCAAATTTGTACTAAAGGCCTGAATAGTTGTTCTCAACAAAAAGAGGAAGTCACTTTTTGGTACCGCACTGTCTAGGATTACTTCTCCCTTCTCCACTCCGACCAAATCAAGTCCACACGAAATAAATTTGTATACCCGGTCTAACTCTTATAGTCCTATTTATTATTAATCATTTGTACCCACATAGTCAAATGGTTTTAAATATTACTATCACAGCGCCTTCTTGACAAGACCAACCGACTGATCATGTCGGGCCTCTCTGACAACTCGTCTAAATTACTAGGCCCTAAAGTTGAATGTTGCAAGTCACATGACCACTTCGGTTGCCAGATCAAAAACAGCTCTGCAACTAGGTTTCTGTCCTCGAGCATTACAGGTTTCTACCCACTGCTAACAGGGAGCATCGGTGGGCCAGTGGTTTTAACCCCCCTGCAGAAATGCAATCAGCGTATTCTACTGCCCCAGCAGACAAAGGTGGGCATGGTTTTAGATCGAGTAATTTATTGATTTTAATTGTATGTCAACCTATATGTGATTGTCTCATGAGTAGAGCTTCGGAAATTACGTCCTTTGTACGTTTTTATCAACTTTTTGAGTGGATTCCTGAGTTTTTTGCATCCGGTTAGCAAGTATTTCTCTCTAATAAAAAAGAAGCCGATCTATTTGGTTCATAGATGGAACTCAAAAGGATAGTATCACCCCTAAGAGTAATGTCAATGAAGGGGTACTTCATACACCCTAAAGCTCCAGAACTGGTATATCACCCCCCCCAGATTGTTTTTATTTTCATACCCCTAACAAACTTAGCTTTTTGCAGAGAATACATTCAGCATTTTCAAAGCTCCACTGACAAGGAAACGATATTGGAGATTGCTCTTTGCTTTATAAATTTAAAACCACCTGCTCTGCGAAGTTTTATGAAAACAAACTAATCTTTTAAGAATAAAAAGCTTATAAGATTCACAATAACCTGTTAAAGACAAACTTTTTTTCTGATTGTTACATATTTATTTATTTCGTAAATTAGAAATCAGTTGTATATGAATTTGAATAAACATCAGTGATTTCTTTTTTTGTTTTTTTTTTCAAAAGGATTTAGAATTTTTAACATACAGTATGTTGCAAAACGCCAATACATTACGCTCCTAAGCAATTTCTATAAAATAATCATATGCATATATAGATGTATCTCAATGCAAAATTTTATTCTTGGAATCTTATTACGAACATGCACTGATGCACACTAAGATATAAAAAAAATGTTTCCATCTCACAAAAATGCACAGATGTATGTATAGGTAAACTTTAGTTTTTGTATCCAACTCACAAATAGGCAAAGATGTGCGCCTATTCTGAGGTTCATTCTGACGATCTAATTACAAATATGCAAAAATACACATTGTGATTTTTTTCGTAAACAACTCACAAATATGCAACTCTATGCACAAGTAAATCTGATTTTTGGAATCTGATAAGAAATATGTAAACAGGTATAGATACTCTTTTTTCTGGTAGTTTTATGAAAGATGTAAATTTTATTTCCTCCAATTTAATCACTCATGGGTATAAACATGCTTAGTTTGAATCGTGAAATCAAATTGCAGATGTGTCAAGATGATTACATACGAAAATCTTCTCTTTTGTATTTTAATAAAAAATATATCTGAAACTGCATCGATTGGTATTTTTTTACAATATGAATACAGTTCAAGATTAACTACTGCCAAAAAATGGTAAATCTGCTCTGGCATTGAGCCCCTTTTGTATTATATTCAAAAGGGGCCGTTTTATTTATTGTTAGTGGGGAAAAGCTCGTTTACAGATTTTTTTTGCCATTAGTAGGATGGCTCCTACAATTTCTAGTTAAGCTCTTTTTGAGAAGTATTTTAGCCGTCAGTTTGACCACCGTACTTAACTCTATCATCTATCCGTCTGATGAGTGTAAAAATTGTCTTTTTAAATTACTAATTTTGTGTATGAGCTATGTTAGTGTCAGGGTTTGTCTTCTAGGAGGAAAGTAGAATCATGACGCAATTCATACCTTCAGAAATTTCGCAGTCGGTGTCAAATTGAGAACAGAGAAAAGGATTCAAAAAGAGTTGAAGGAGTCCAATGGTGATTACAAAGGCTCATTCTAATCTTTATTATAAAGAAAAGCACCACAAAATTTGTGGCTCAGATCCAGGTCAAAGCGAGTCAATCTAGTCCATAACTAGGGACATAGGAGTGACTGAGTTTCTTAACATGTAACACGATATCATAATGAATTTTAAAATTTCACAAATAATGATGCAACTCTGTTATTATGAATACGATGAAGCCTTTATTAAGATTGGTACATTTTAGTCGTTCGAATCAACTACAAGGAGAGAGTAAGACCTTGTAAGGGTTTATGAGCGAATCTCGCTTGCAGATTCAAAGAGACATCCACCCCCGACCTAACCGATTCGTACCAACGTCTCACCTAACTTCTCTCTTTGGGTTTCAAACTCAACTCAGCCGAATGCAAAATTATCGTTCTAAAAATCTTCTTAATTATATTCTTAATTATTACATCAGCAAGTCATATTAGAACATGTGTCATTCACTTTTATCTGATTTAAAGGTGCAATTGAATGAGGAACCAACAAGACTGTACAACATCAAAGACGAAATGAAAGCAAGGATAACGGTAGCAGTTTAAACCGGAAGGTCGTCAGAAAGGCTTAAGGGGATTCCAAAATTGTCATGAGGCCGTGGTTGAAGTCAATAGCTATTTCTTTGAATAAACCTAATTCATGGTATTTCAAGACATTTTCATGTCATTTTGGTTGATATATGGGATCAAGTGAAACGTCAGTGTCATTTTCATTCTTGTGCAATTCAGACACCAAATTACTCATCGAGCTATATATATATATACATATGTATCAACAAAATAAAAAAGGAAGAGTCATCAATCACAATTCCAGTTCACACCAGACGATCAAAAGCGTGAAACTCTTAGTAATTACTCTTCCTTGTTTTTATTGTTGATATACAATTATATTGATCTGGATTTTTTGTATCGGGCAATCTAAAGATTTTTATGTATGAAGGAACTTGTGGCCTTAAATTCTAGTCATCTCTCTCTCTCTCTCTCACACACACACACGCACACACGCACACACATACTACCACACACACACACACACACACATATATATATGTATATATATATATATATACATATATATATATATATATATATGTATATGTATATAATATATATAATTAGAACTTTCAGCATAATATACATTAAGATATCAACAAAAAAAAACTACTTTATAAAATTCATTGCAGTTGTCGTGTCAATACCACATAGATGCTGATTAAACGTATGAAAAAAAAAAGATTGACAGTAAATGCGCAAGAATACTGTACTGTACTGAACAAATCCTGGAGGCAACATCCCACAAAACAGCAGCAGTACGGACACCAACCACCCATCTCTAAAACCATCCAAATTAGACAAACAAAACTTGCATGACACTGCTGGAGAAGTTAGGACGAAATCATAAGTGATGTATTCCCGTGAAACCCATCATATCTACGAGTAGATATTGGGTGACCAGCTAGAACCTATCAACAACAGCTGTGTACTGATACGAGACGTAGAGTGGAAGATCTGCTGGGAGCGATGAACGATAAAGATGAATGGCAAGAGAGGATCAAGGAAATCCATGCTTGCTGTGTGTCATGATGATAATGAGGACATAAAGGAGAAATTCGCAAAGATTACCAAAATTCTAAAAGTCAGCGGAAATAAAAATAGCTGTAGAAAAGCAAAAATCTGTATTCATAAAAATTCCAACTCCCAGTAACCTGAAATTTAGATCTATAGTTGCAATCCCATTATGCCTTACCAAGAGACTCAGGAAACTAATTGATATCCTCCTACAACCATTGCTGTATAAAATTTAGGAGCTATATCAGATGATAACTACGTACAACAAAATTCTGATTCCAGTACACTCATGATAGAATTTGACGTAAGCATATATTATTTCTTTTGTAATATCAGGCATGAATTTAGAAAATAGGCCACCTTGGATAGAATACAAAATAGCCAGAAACATTATATCCAAAATTAAAAAAAGATATATAGAATTAATCGTAAATAATAACTCTTTGCTATTCAACAACAAAAATGACACCCACACCCTAATAACAGCTTTGGGAACTAAAATGGCAGCAATATATACCACCATCACCTTACCATACTTAGGGGATAACCTATATGAAAACGTAGCAAAAAATACAACAACAGTATAATAATATGTTACCAGATAATGGAAAACATATCTGGATGACTACTTCATATTTTGGAAATGTTCATTTAGTAAAAATAATGATTTGCATAACTCATTCTGAAACCCACAACTTTAAATAAGATTCACCAGGGAACTCAATTTTAAAGAAACACCATGTGTAGATACCCTTATTAAAAAGCAAAATGACCAAATTATCATAGACATTTACCAGAAACCCAGAGACACCTAACAACATCTCCATTTCAAGACTCATCACACAAAATCGGCGTAAAATCCATACCTTACACCATAGCACGTAGGAATTGAATCTTAGTTACAAGTAAAAACCTCCAAGCTCACCGAAAAAAAAATATAGATAACTCTCTCCAGAGAGAGCGATGAACGATTATCACAGAGCAATAATAACGATTATTATCACAGAGCAATAATAACGATTATTATCACAGAGCAATAATAAATAAGGAATTAGAATTAGGAGAAAAAGTACTTAGAATAACTACGAACACCTAAAAAAAGAAAACAACGAACAACCTTCAGCATACAACAAAAACAACTCAGTGCTATTCACAGAAATATCAATAAACTAAGATAAATTTAAAAACAACATGCCCTGTTGAATACACTGACTACTTCTCTTGTTATATTTTGACCCTCGCCCCGGCCCAAACATGCTATTCCAAGGTGATACACCGGAAGGAAGTGACACATTCCAATGGCCAGTAATCGAAAGAGATCGCGTGGGCGGAATAAGGCTTATGATATGGGACAAGGTGAAGGTCCCATTGTGCCACTACAGTGATGCACCGGAAGAGAGTAACCTCTGAACTGCATGACAGCTATTTCCGCTTGATGACGATTAAACATTCTATTTCAAAGATCCAGTGGGCGATCGTGTGGGCGTTGAGTTATTTTTTAACTCAGTTGAGTTCGGGGTGCCAGGGCAGTTGCTAGTAGAATTCCAGACAGCCAGGGACCAGATGTGGTAGGGAAGGCCACACCCGACCGAGGGGGCCGTCGGAAAGCCCCGATGGAGTAGACCCCAACATCAGGAGAATAAGAAAGACACAACCTGACGGTCATAACAGTGGGGTCAAAATATGAAGTTTATGTTCGGTCTCCAGCACCCTCTCACATGCAAACCTTGAACAACCCTTTCGAACCATTGCAATAAAGTGAGAGGTAAATATTTTTCTAAAGAAGTCTTTTTGCGTCCATCCTTCCTGCACCCTTTATTCGTGCGTCTGTCGTTTATTGCTGCGTCTGTTATTATTGCGTCGGTATGTATCCAGCACATATATGTATATTTCTGCATTAATCAGCAGATGAGTATATAACATTGTCTGATTTGGTGCATGTGCCAGCAGAGTTCTTCAAGGATTCAAAACGAACCTGGTTACGGTAAACGACAATTTTAAGCTTCACAACACGACATCAACGAAGAGGGACAAAGAAAAATGCTGGAATTGAAAGAAGTAAAAAGAAATAAAAACAAGAACAAACCATCAACAAAAAGAGGAACGGACCGGCGCGGAAAGAACAGAAAGAAAAGAAGAAAACAATGCAACGTGCTGGAAGAAAAGAAGAAGAAGAAAAAAAAGAAAACAAGAAACAAGAACAAACCAGCAACAGAAAAGAGAAATGAAAGAAAAAAAAAAAACAGGAAATGTAAGTAGATTGCTCATTCATGTAACTTCTATCTCTCTCTGTTATTTAAATTGGGTATAATAGTGAAAGATTTGTTTTAATGACAAGGGCCTTTCTAGAGGCATAAAATTGGAAATAATTTAAAAAAGAATGTGTGATCCCTAGATAAAAATTGAAATTACTGCTATGTGTAATATTGTATCGAAGTGAGGGAGGAAAAAAGAAGAAAGAAAGAAAACAAAAGATGACTAGGGGACAGTTGCTGTCCGTTTTTTGATAGACAGCAATAGTAAATAAAATTTATGAATGGGATTTTTATCGTAATTAGGTCTCTGTAGTAACTTGTCAGTGGTCCAGACAAGTGGTGATTGAAAATTAGAATTTCAGTCCAAGATCTGGAATCCCGCATAACTGTAGTTAAGATCTTTTGGGAAAGTTTTCATGTTTGAAACTTTTGGATTGGAAATGAGAATTTGAATCCGCGAAATGTAATCTTGGGAGCATTAATGGGATTGTTCAAGAATTTTGCACATTGGTGGTTTGTCTGAAGAATGCGCATATACTTTTTCGATATTTATCAAGTTGGGAGAATCGATATTTTCGGCGCTGGTAGAATCAGGCCGGTTGTTTAGCAGTAGAAATTGTTGATATCAATTATTGAAGACATAGGTATTGTCTTGAAAACGGTCTTGCCGTGGAGGCAGAGTAACTAAGAGACATATGTTTTTTGTGTCTGACAAGGCAGACAGGTATTTTGTGAGTTTCCCCTGGAGTGAAGTTTTGAGATTGTTATTGGAGAAGATATTTTGAACAGGGTTTTGGATATAATTAAGAGATGCGCAGAATTTTGACGGAACCAGGTGTGGCGAAGATTCGCAGATTCGGATTAGGAAATATTTTGAATTGGGAAATGTTGGCAGAATTTATAAAAATTTGGGTTGTTTAAAAAAAAAAACGGGATATTTTGTGAAAAGAAAACAAAAGAAGAAGAATGCTCGTAAGATATTGAAAAAGTTGTATTATAAATCAGGCTTAATTTATGGTACTGTAGATTGAAATTGAATAAACTGGGAGGCGAACCTTTAGTTATCGTGTTAAGGTAAAGACAGAGAGGTAGATATAAGGTTGAAAAAAAAAAAAGGGACATTGAATGAGCAATTTATTATGAAAAAAAAAAAGAAAGAAAAAAAAAGTAAAAAGAAAATGAAAACAAAAACAAAAACGTACAGGACAACAGAAAAAAAAAGACGGAAGAGAAAAAGAGAAGAAACTTGAACATTGTTGAACACAGCATATGTAAAAAAAAAAAAAAAAAAAAAGAAAGAAAGAACAGACATTTTTAGTAAAATAGACAGTACATCAGTACATAAATTGAAAAAAAGAAGAAAAGAAAACTGAACATTTTTGAACTGTGATTATAACATTATTTTGACTTGTTTTAAAGTGAAAATTTTTTAGTTTGTTTGAGTTTAAAGGCGACATTAGAAATTTCTTTTTTCTGTTCATATTATGAAATTTTACGAAAACCATTAATAGAGGATTTTATCCTAGGTTTAATAATATTTGAAATTATATTGATTTGAAATTTTTTTATTTTTTTTAGAATTTGGGGTTTTCGTGGAATAGGAAATATTTTTTTGGGGGGGTTCGGTTTTGAGGAATCGGTGGCTGACGTGAGAGTAGGACAGACATTCATTCAAGTGGATTTACAGATTGTTGTTGAAAGCAATTCTATCAAAGAATTCGCCGACCCATGAAGCTGTTGAGGGCCTATTTGGCTTCTATTTTTTTAGTTTGGAGTTCCGAAAAAAGGCGTGGCCTACTCCAAAATTTTGTGGATAATGTCTGAGTCTTTCAGTCCCGATGGTGTTTTGGATTCGTGTGTGATTTGGCAAAGTGAAACGGATCTGGGAAAGGCGAGGTGCCTATATATTGGTAGCCACGAGGGTTCCTGATTAAATTGAAAAGAAACCCGGCGCGGGTTTGATCAGGTACTATTTACCAACCCCTCCGCTCGGGCAGGATATGACACAAGGTCAATTTTTAAGCAGAGTTTAATAGGTTTGAATTCAGAGTTTTCCTTCTCCTAGACTAGTTGCCTCACCAAGGCTGAAGAACCTAGTCCGTCCTACTATTTACCCATAGCTGGAGGGAGAATAAGGGGGTTCATACCTTTCCCAAGGGTATTTGCCCGAAAGTGAACGTGATAGCGCGACTGGAGTACGAACTCGCGTACTACGATTCCGCAGTTCATCGCTTTAACCATTACACCACGAGGACACCCACAATCGGGTTCGATCAGGTAAAGCATGTTTCCTCAAGGGCTTGCAAACCAATGGGCATGGAAACAGAAACTTAATGAAAAAGATGGGTAATACATTGCTAATTAATATTTTGCGTGGACTATTTTAGGTGAATTTACAGCATGCGTGCCAGATTGTGATACATTCGGATGTATTGTGATACGTTGTTTTGGGCCATGATTTTTGTAGTTTTTGCTGAATGCTTTGGGTCTTGAAGATTTTGTGTTTTAGTTTATGAAATTCTCCGGTTACTCCAGGTAGGAACCTGTTGACCAAAGAACTGGAGTGTGGTCATGAGGAATCCAGGCGAAATGTATTGCTGGAATGACCAGGGTCACTAAGTTTGTGACCAGGATATGGGACCAGAGTATGGTCCTTTTAGGGTTTTGAAATTTCTTCAAGGAATTATGGAGGGCCTGTTGTGTTGAGAGGATAAAAGATGCATCCGTATTGTACCTTGATGCACACATGTCAAGATGGCCAACCACGCAAATTTAAGAAAAGTAATTTAGATAATAATTAGCCGGGCAATTGTTACAAAGAGAGAAGGTCGCCTCCTAAGTAAGATTTTGTTTACTGTAGTTCAAGTGATTCTTTTTGTATTTTCAGCCATTATTGTCCTTTGTAAATTATTCCGTAAAATATGTGTGAGGTTGATGGAGACGAACGTGAAGAAAATTCCACATGTGGAATTTTGAAAAATAATTAACGGATGAATGTTATATTTTGACCCTCGCCCCGGCCCAAAAATGCTATTCCAAGGTGATACACCGGAAGGAAGTGACACATTCCAATGGCCAATAATCGAAAGAGATCGCGTGGACGGATTAAGGCTTATGATATTGGACAAGATGAAGGCCCCATTGTGCCACTACAGTGATGCACCGGAAGAGAGTAACCTCTGAACTGCATGACAGTTATTTCCGCTTGATGACGATTAAACATTCGATTTCAAAGATCCAGTGGGCGATCGTGTGGGCGTTGAGTTATTACTTAACTCAGTTGAGTTTGGGTCCCAGAGCAGTTGCCAGCAGACTCCCAGAGAGTTAGAGATGAGATGTGGTAAGGAAAGCCACACCAGGCAGATGGGGCTTGAAGCCCTGAAGAGCTGGGGTCCAGGGAAGATGCTGATAAGATACAGTAAAGAAAGCCAGCATCCAGCAGTGGACCCCAAGACCTCTGGTTGAGCATCTAAGGGAACAAGAAAGACACAACGTGACGGTCATAAGTAGTGGAGGTCAAAATATGAAGTTTATGTTCGGTCTCCAGCACCCTCTCACATGCAAACCTTTAACAACCCTTTCGAACCCTTGCAATAAATTGAGAGGTAAATATATTGGTAAAGAAGTCTTCTTGTGTCTTCCCTCTTGCGTCTTTATCGTTGTGTCGCTGTGAATTATTCCACATATATATGTGCATGTATGTAGATGTGAATCTACATATGTGACTATATAACACTCTGAGAGAGGTAAGACCTCCCCACAACGAGTGTCCTGGATATTAAAATCTGCATAAAATCCAGTCAAGCAAGAACAAGCATGGAAATACTGATGTTGAGATTCCAGCAATGATGGGGCTTTGGGGAATACGGAGCACCCCTTCATTCCCATCGCTCGCAGGTCTACTCTTGCCCGGAACTGTAGTACCTGAGAGGGTCCTATCTATGGGTCAAATAATACTAAAATGCGATCTTATGCTTAACTGAACTAAATGAAATACAACTGTTGATATTTAAACTACGTACTTATGCTAAACTGAAATGTTTTGAAATCAAGCAGTTTTGACATTTTACTGTGAGGACGAAAACTATACTTATACATATCCAAATTGTTTTAATTAGAACTTTTTTGCTAAACTGAATAGCTTGAAATAGAAATGTTTTTAACAATTTTATTGTGTACTCATGCTAAATCGAATTGTTTGAAATAGAACTGATCATTTGTTTAAAAATGGATTTGGTATTAAATAACCTACAAAATGCCAACAAACTTTAAAAACAATAATAGAAAACCATTTAAAGCAAACAACCAAAAACCCTAAAAAACACTTACTTTATTTAAATTTAGGAAACACACAACGCATGGAGCTTCGAAATGCGAAAATAAAAGATGTTCATTACGTATTATAATCTTACTTGGAAAATACTCTTCCTTGGAAAACCCGAAAACACTGTTTATGAGAGAAACCTTGAATTCGAAAAAAAATGTACCCTATATAATAAAATGTACAAACAGGAAGCAAATCAACATAGGATGTACACAAAGGCTGAACAATAGATTCAGTTACAAACAAGTTAGATAACTTAACAGAAAATAGCAAAGTTTATGTATCAAATCCCATTTATGACCGCAAGGGAAAACTTTAAAACAATGCAAATATACCAGACAAAAAAAACTCTCCATTACTCCAAATACATGATAAAAACTTCATAGATTTAAATAAGAAACTAACAACACACACACACACACGCACACACACACACACACACACACACACACACACACACACACACACACGTACAAACATGAAAATACTCATATATACACATTGAGCAGTTTAAAAACACATCTTTATAAGGGAATAAATACGTTGTCAAACACATTAAAGCCATCAAAAGCCCTTGTAACTATATGTATGTACGAGCATATGTATACATAAGCGTACATACATACACACACACACACACACACACACACACACACTATAGAACTATATATATATATATATATATATTCATCAACCCATAAAAAAGATAAGCACTCACTTTCATAGACGCGAGAGGTAATAAGAGGGAAAAAAAGAAAAATGGCAATTAACAAGAAAAACAAAAATCCTTACGGATAATTAACTCTGATGGGAAAATCTCAGATACAAAAGTTGGAAGAAAACAAAATCAAAACAGCCTATCAAAACAATTTTTTCTTTAAAAAGAAACTTAACACTGAGCCAAAATTCAAACTCCGCTTGACTGCCTGACGAGGACTGAAATGTAGAAGCAATATATGAAATAAAAAAGATAATTAGCGAATTTGAAATCATGTACAGACATATTCATTTTAATGTATATATATATCTATATATATATATATAAAAATATTCTTATATTGACATGATTATAATTGACCTATTAAGTTCACTTAAATTTTACGTGAATTTCACCTAGAAACAGTAGTTTTATTTGTAATTTCCTTGTAATCTAATACCAATGCCTAATCAATACTCATGTATATGGATAATCATATACTCATATATCTAAATCTCTCTCTCTCTCTCTCTCTCTATATATATATATATATATATATATAGATAGATAGATAGATAGATAGAGAGAGAGAGAGAGAGATAGAAGGAACATGGTAGGAAATATGTATTTATCCATCTAAAGAGATACAGATATTTTGTGTATGTGCCAATTGTAAAGTGAAGAAGCCAAAAAATATTTTTATTTTAATTGTCGACACCATGAAAAGATCTGTTGATCAAATGCGGGTATTTCTAATTAAACACACACACACACACACACACATAGTAAATTGATGGATAGAGAGATAAACTAGTGTATATGTGCCTGTAAAATATATATAAAGCGTCATTATAGACACACACGCACACACACACACACAGATATATATATATATGTGTGTGTGTGTGTGTGTGTGTGTGTGTGTGTGTGTCATTCTAAGCCTCCCCGAGATTTTAGATTTATTTGCGCACCTTTCATATTTCATTCAGATTACATTAACTATACATAAATCAAAACAGGAATCTGAATCAGTTTTTCTAATTTCATCAGAAGTAGTTTTGTGTTGCAAAAACTAATATTCAGTTATGGTTCTTCTTTCTGTATGAGGCTTACGACTTTTTGAACGCATTTTGTATATACGTGTGCTTGCTTGTGTGTGTAGATGTATGTGCATTCATACGTGTGTTTATTACTGAATAGACATGTCAGTGTATTTGCGATCTAAACCAAGAAAAGAAAACCAATATATATATATATATATATATATATATATATATATATATATATATATATATTCAGTGATCCGTATTATTATACCTGTACACGTGGACTGATAATAGTATTATGACAGAAATATAAAGAAGTTAAGTTTAGAAAGAGAAAAAATATGCCAAACAATTCTTCGTTTGCATTTATGTATTTCTATATAAATAGACGTGTTTCTTAAAAGAATGTAGAAGGTTTTTTTGTATTTTTTAACTAAAATCGGAAAACCCGGTTATTACATACAAGACGCTTCTGTTTCGAGCGAACGCAGTCAATGGGAAAGCTTTGGTTCTTTGAAAATCAGATTAAAAAAAAAATCTCTTTGAGAAGTCTTTGCGTTGAAAACTCCCGCAGAAGAAAATCAGTAGAAATGAAATGTAACAACTGAGAAAATAGCTGATGACAAGACATCCAGAATTATACATTTATCTGTTGTACTTTCCTGTCGAGCTGAAAATGAGATCTTTCACAGTGCATATCTTTTTATTTATCTATTTATTTCTCGTATTCTTTCTAGGTTCATGTGATACAGGATTTCAATGAAAAAATAAAAAAAAAATAAAAGGACCAATACACTTGTCAGAATTTAAAGCAAGTCGATAAATTTCAAATTTAACCTGGGGTGGGAGTTCCTGGGGTTTAATGGCGAATGTGTTGCATTGCAACATGGCAGTAAGCGAGTTCGAATTCTAGTTATACTACTATGTTCACTTTCAACTTGGGAAAGGTATTTACTCCCTAACACCCCACCCAACTATGGGCTTAATGTTCTGCTACTGTTCTTCTATGAGGATGGCTTTGGGATTAGATAACCCACAGAGGTTGAAATTGCATTAAACAAAGAATTCACACCAAATTTAA
Organism: Sepioteuthis lessoniana; assembly: GCA_963585895.1. NCBI lineage: Eukaryota > Metazoa > Mollusca > Cephalopoda > Myopsida > Loliginidae > Sepioteuthis > Sepioteuthis lessoniana. The sequence continues at coordinate 91,829,044 of OY757910.1, read as the reverse complement.
CCAGCGGCAATTCTAAGTTAAGCAATGATTGTTGATTTTTGACTGGTTTCGCTGTGTGTCGACAATTGTGGGCTTATTTTGCGCAGGAATTATTTTAACCCTTATGGTTCCCAATTATATAGTGTACACAAACCTGTGTTCACAATCATTTCAGATTGTTAAACTGTTACTAGATACATTTCATCCATTGACTGAGTCCTAACATTTATTACCTAGGAATGTCATATATATATATATATATGTGTGTGTGTGTGTGTGTGTGTGTGTGTGTGTGTGTGTGTGTAGAAAACTGATAACAACGATCCAAGTGGAAGGAATGATTTATTAACGGGTCGACACTATAGCGTTTCGGTTCTACTGAACCATCATCAGAACCATGAGGGGTGATATTAATAATTTTAAGTTAACGATGGATGTGCCCTGGTTATGATTCGAACCTGCATCGGTTATCGTGTGGTTTGTCGAATCAGAATAATTCTCAGCTATTTGATATTGCCGACACTAATAAATAATGTTACCAATTTTTTTTAATGAACTTTTATTATTTACATTTGGTTGCGCCCTATCTTTGTATAGTGGCTCGTACCACATGGCTTCCGGTATCGCGAAAGTATAAAAGACGCCGTGTCTCTTAAACTTGAGAGACAGAAGGCAGACAGAAGCAGGAAGACAGCTCTGAAAGACGTTGGTCAGTAATAAGACCAACTTCGGACGTAAAACCAACAGCGCGAGACTTATAATACTTGTCGGACTGTAACACTTGAGTTGATAAACAATTAACTTTATTTCACCGTAAATCTTGTCATTACCACAATACAACACTTAAGTATATGACAAAGTTAGATTGCTGGAATTAATAAATAAGGATTATATAGAGTCAAACTCCTAATTTGACAATGTTTACCTACCTTATAAAAATCTGCATTCAAAAACTGATCTTTTATCGTCACCAACTATTATCGATGGGAAATCGACGATTCTTCTTGTCATATCTGGATGCATTCCTTAAACTGACACAAAGTGAAAGTATCGAGCAACCGGTTGGAATAAAATTTACAACGTTTTTGTCTCCAAGACAAACTTTCTGACTATCGTACTCTGGTAGGTAACCTCTGCATTAACCTTGATTTATTCCGCTATCTCGGTTGTGAGATAAACCAGACTCTCATATCTACCTATTTTTGAGTGGAAATTAAACAGAGCAAATAAATGGGAAAAGATCTTATGAGACTTCCTTGATCTATGAAACAATGTGTGCGTCTTTATTTTATAGTATACATATCAATACTGTTGTAATTACCAATCAACTAGCTCTGGCTGCCGTTCTGCTCACGTTAAAAATACGTCAACTGCATCTTTATCTGTCGGGTAAGATCTTCCCCCAACAAAAAAGCATATATTCTTTATATTTAAAAAAATGCATCCAGTGGTGAGCTTCCAGTTCCAGAATTCAGAGACGGGTAAATTCATCCCTTCTTTGGTATTACTGACCAGTACACTCTAATCCAGAGAGCTTGTACTTTTTAGGTTCTAGTATATGAGCCAAATAGATACCTTTTGGAAATTATTAACATTAGATAAGAATACTTGAAATAAAATAAGTGTTTGCAAACTATTTTCATTAAAATGATACTTAAAGATATAATTGTTAACAAATGATTCGTATGAATTTTTTCTTGAAACCATATAATTTCTGGCAAAATGTAATGACCCCAGCATAAAATAACCCGACAAAATTTCACGTGCCGTAAGATCAACCAACCGACAAAACAAACCACGTTCCTATCTTTTAAAGTGTTATAAAGAATGTCTTTTCTAATAGCGTTGCTATGAAAACATCATTGATAGAATTTCTTTCCTTAAATTAAGGCTTACATTTCCTAGGGTTGGTATTATTTGATAATACCATATATATCAGTTAAATAGATATGTTTGGAAAGTGTTACTATTTAATAGGAAAGAATGAAATCATATAATTTTATGCAAATCATTAGTATCCTATAGTGATATATGCTACCATGGAATTGAGCAAACAAATTATCAGTATTATCAAACATGAATAGTCACGTGGAACTATATAATTGTGTATATATTATAATATCTTTGGTTTCTTTGTTTAATGGCATATCAACCTTTGTAGGTTATTTAATGCCAAAGCCATTCTCCAAGAAGAACAGTAGTGGTACTATTTAACCCATAGCTGGGAGGATAAGGGGGTTCATACCTTTCCCAAGGGTAAAATGAAACGTAATAGCGCGGCTTGAGCACGAACTCGCTTTCTACGTTTCCGCAGTCCATCGCTTTAACCATTACACCACGAGGACACCCCCTTAAGAAAATAGACCAAAGAATAAGAAAACTAATGACCAATATTGAGTCATTCCATTATATTTTCCTGTGCATTGCTTGAAAAAATACGTCATTAATTTAAAAAAAAACCTACTTTGTCTAAATAATATTTTATGAAGCTAGAACGTTCAGCTATAAAACAAAATAAACGTTTGTGTCTTATCTAATTTGTTTATTCACTGCTAAATAAAAACAAAGCTGGCTGGTTGGTAGGCTTTTATGTCATATCAACCTTTGTTGGTAATTTAACGCCAAATCCTGCTTATACATGTATAAAGTATATATGATTTGTAAGCAAGTGCAGTTAAATGGTCAAACAGTTCTAATTCTAGCATCTTGATTTAATGCAAGTTATTTGTTTGCTCACCGTTTAAATGTCAAACAGTTCTTTTTCACCGATAGGTAGGACCCTGCCAGGTGCTACCATCCTGGGCCAGAGTTGGCCTGGGTGCGATGGAAATGGAGGGGTAATCCACATTCCTCAAATCAGCAAGGCTGGAGCCTCGCTATTAGATAGTTTAGTGTCACATTCAGGACACTCGTTGCAGGTAGGGGTCTTACCCCTCTGTAGAGATGCAGTCGTGTATTCTGCAGCCCCAGTCGACTGGGCAAAACAAACAGGTTAAACATCATCTAATTAGGCTTCTTCCTTCATTTTTACCAATAGAAGTATTATGATGATGTCTACTTTGTTGTGCAGATGTCAAGAAGTCCTGCCAAATCAGTTAAGCCAGATTGATAATTTTCAAGCAAGATATTTTTAAAGGAATACTTTATTCTCAGTGATTTTTTATCCATATTTAAAATTAGTGATAATGCGTTCTTGTTGGTATCTTATGTATAAAACGTTACTCTATAAGACAATTGACGATAAAATATAATCTTGCTGTTAAATCTAACGTTAAAATAATATCTTATTGTAAATTAATAGTTTATTTGGTTTGGTTAAGTTTTATGGCATATCAACCATTGTAGGTTATGAAATGCCAAATATATTTTTATTCATATAAATAGTTTTATTTTAAATAATTCAGTTTAAGTACACAGTTTAAATGGAAAAAATTATTCTATTCCAAACAATTTAGTTTCGTATAAGTACATTGTTTAGTTCTATTAAACCCATAAACAGGACCCTATGATGTTCTCGCACTCTGGGCCAGAGTGGGCCTGGGATGGATGGCAATAAATGAGTACTACTCTTTCCCTAAAACTCCAGCAATACTGGAGCCTCATAAATCAGATTGTTTAGTGTCATAAATTGGACATCTGTTGAGGAAATCTTACGCCTCTGTAGAGATGCAGTTGGCGTATTCTGCAACCCCAAGCGACTGGGCCTTAACAGTTTATAGTTGCAGTCACTGTTAGAGCTTCCAACCGAACAGTTGAATGATTGATTTTAACAGTATATCAATCCATCAAGGGTTACTTTATCCTTAGACGTTAGGGAAGAGTGTTCATTGTGCATTTATAATTACCTTTTATGTAGTTATTTTTAAGGGTAACATTATAATATGAGTTTTGCTTTTGATATAAATAATTTGCATAAGAGTCATTAGCTTGAACAGTTAAACGGTTTCAACTAATTGTAATCTTTTGTAAACAATAATATTTCCAAATACCTATTCTTAATTCAAATAACCTAAAGTTATATCGCATCTACAATTCCAGTCAAGGATGAATGGTTTTTAAACAGAGCGATTTGACCCATAGATGGGGCCTTAACAAGTACTACCACATAGGGTGAGAGTGGATCTCAAAGTAATTGAATTGAAAGGGCACTCCTCACTCACCAGTTCTCCAGAATTAGAGCTTCAAAACCACATGCAGTTTAATGTCACATTACTTTTTTGGTCAGGTTTGGTTTGGTTTGGTTTTTTGGGTTTTATGGCATATCAACCTTTGTAGGTTATTTCAACGCCAAATCCATTTTTATGTAAATAATCTGTTCTATTTAAAACAATTCAGTTCAGCATAAGTAGACAGTTTAATTGTCAAAAACATTTCTATTTCAAACTATTCAAGCAGTTATATATAAAAATTCTGTTAAGTGTAAATACAGTTTTAATGGCAAAAACAGTTCTATTTGAAATAATTCAGTTAAGCATAAGTACGCAGTTTACATGTAAGTACGGTTTAATTGTCAAAAACGTTTCTATTTCAAGCTATTCAGTTCAATCAAACAATTCGGTTTAGCATAAGTATGCTGTTAGTTCTATTTAACCCATAGATTGTGCCTTATCAGGTGCTATCACTCCGGGCCAGAGTGGACCTGGGAGCGATGGTAATAAAGGGGTACTCCGCATTCCTCAAAGCTCCAGCACTGCTGGAACCTCACCATCAGATTGTTTAGTGTCATATCCAGGACACTCGGTAGGGGGGGGTCTTACCCCTCTGCAGAGGTGCAGTCAGTGTATTCTGCAGCCCCAGCCTACTGGGCAATTTTTGGTCAGGGGGCTCAACCCTTTACATACAACTTAAAAGACATTGATATACTTTAGATCCAATCAAGCAACACTTTCTCATTTCCATTTTGCTTGTGAAAACTTATCTGATGTAATGGTCATTTGACAAGGAGTATTTGAAACCATTGTAAACAACCAACTTGTTTAATATCATGTAGCGTTAATGTTTTCTGAAAAAAAAAAAAAGAAAAGTTCAATAGGAATTCGACGTTATGCACTACAACAACAATGTACAAAGGAGGCAGAAAGAATTTCGAATATACATCTTAGTAGACACTTCAAACATTTTCTATTTGGTATGTCATTTTCAATTAGCTGAAATCTAATACTGAATCATTACTTTGTCTAAATCAAAAAATTAAATTGTGATTTGCGCTTTTCAAACCAGGCATAATAAGCAAAGACGTAAATTTCTCTAGACAATTATTCACCCAATTGATTGGCCTCATTATATATCAAGATTCTTTTTTTTTAAATTCTGTGTTTCGATGTTTGCAAGAGCAAGTTGGATAGCAATCTGGTGCTTATTAAAACGTTCACCACGAAAGCTGCATGATTCCATTCATAACAGTATTAAAAATGTTTGGTTCAGTTTTTTTTTATATTTACCTGCCTCACCGCACAAGCAGAGTGCGACACTCGGTCAATTTTTTATTCGCAGCTCAACAGATTTTAATTTAGCGTTTTCCGTCATCTTAACTGGTCCCCATGCCAAACTGCAAAACTATTTACTCATAGCTGCGGAGAGAATAATTGGACTCATACCTTTCTCAAGAGTATAAACGCACACAGCCAAGTCCGAGATTTGAACTCGTTTCGCCGTGTTCTTTTCCTACGAAGGTGGCTCTTACATTGTAAACGTCCCCACGGTTCAGTCTTTTAGCTTTTCTGAAAATTCGGGTGGATTTCCTCGGGGTTATGCGAATTTGTGATGGTTCCATCAGTCAAGGTCACTGATCAATTGACTCCAGTAAAAATCACAAGGTAACAATCAGAAAGAAAACAGAAAGAAAGACTTTCAAATGGATGAAAGTGAAGATTCATGAAAAAGTAAAAGAAAGAGACACAAAGAAGGGAGAAGGGCGAAGTTTACAATGTTATAGAGGAAAAGGCTTATCAATCTGAACGTGTAGTCTATCTATTTATTCTTCTAGACACTGATAATTCAGTTTTTGACTAAAAAGTATCTGCATGTAATCTCTCAACAACGAACTCCATTTTTCTGCCTCATTTTAAAGGAGAGAACGTTTGATTCTGATACCTTAATTCTAGATCCTCTCATCAGAATGACAATGATATGTATATACCATTTACATCACACACACACACACACACACACACACACACACACACAGAGTCCATGACACACGCACATACATCCACACAAACACATTCCGAGAATCAATCCCACACATACACAAACACTTATATACACGTATATATATATATATATATATATATATATATATATATATATATATATATATCTGTCTGTGTGTATGTGCGTGTCTATCGGTCTGCCTTTCTGTAAGTGTATGCAATGAAATGGTATATTTTGGTGAAACTGGCAAAATGATAAAAATAAGTGGAAAGAAGGATAAACCAGACACTTAGAAAGAGTTTAGAAGTGAAGAAAATTTTGAATAAAGAATGAAATATTACAACTAAACTCTTTGTAAGTGTCTGATTTAATAATATTTTCAGTTATTTTGATCATATATATATATATATATATATATATATCCCATGATCAGAATGCAACACAAGATCAGTTTGTAAGTGATGCATAATAGGTTTCAGTTCAGCGTTATCCTTCTCCTAGACTAGTTGCCACGCCAATATTATCGAGCCCCCTCTGTTCTGCTAAATTACCCATAGCTGGAGGAGGAATTGTTGAATACCTACCTTTGTTAGGTGAATCAACGCTATGTGAAATGTAGAGACTGTCGTCCAGGATTTGGACTGGTGTAGCCGTGACCATTTCCAACTATATATATATATATATATATAAGGTTTGCGTATTTGGTATCGAGAATGAAATTTTAAATTTAGTTTACCTCCAGATATTAAATCAAAAATATATTTAAAGACGTAGGTTGTGCTAAGAAACTTATGTGAATAACAAAGGGATTATGTCTAGACGTCGAAATTGTTTTCTGAACTCTCATGCAAATTTGAGACGGGTTTATGTCGAATTTCTTTTTCAGTAAGCTAACTGCAATGTATTTTAAGGCAAATGTTTTTGAAGTCAAATGAAGTGTTGTAGGCATTTACAAAAGCATCTGCGAAATCGTCTCTTGTTTTCTCGACTGAAAATTCATCATAACTACAATTTTTTTGATGTGGAGGATATTAAGATAAAACGACATCCCAGCTTCACACCTTATCGAAAAGGAATCTTACAAACCTCATGACCCATGAAAAAAGAGTTGAATGCCAAAGAGATTTTTGTAAAGAAAAATACACTATTCATTATTCTTTTCTGTCTTTGTGTTATATAATTAAGGAATGAATTTATTTTAATCATTTTTCATTAATTTTATTTTATCATCCAGTTTGGTTAGGCTTTGAACTATTCGGCTCTTAGTTCAGGTGCACAGTTGTTGGGTACAGTTTTACGCTCGTGCGCAAAGGATAGGACAATCACCATTGTCATAATAAACCCCAGACAGGAAATGAGGCTGGAGTGTGGGTGACGTCATGCCCAGAAGAGATGGGTTAAGAATTTGAGGATTTTGAAAAAGAGTTATATGAGGGTTGACATTGGACCATACAGGCAGACAATTGAGTCTCCGCCATTGGGCCATAGAGAATTAAGTTCTCTACCGTTGAGGCATGTAATTGGAGTTTTGCAGATCTCTACCGACTAAGATCTTAAACACGACAAGATGCGATGCGCATTGGTTGGGGTCATATAGTATGGTCAGCATTAAAAGAACTTTGTCTCTCTCCTCGTGTTGAAGAACCGAAATCAGAAGTTGATGAATGCGTTCGTATTTGAACAACAGAGTCCCGCTTGTGTATTTGTATTGTGCGGTTGGCATATGTATACATGTAGAATACAACATTCGTAAATACAGCTTCTGTGAAGATACGCTTTAAGCATAAATCACACACACACAAACACATACACACACAGAAACACACACACACAGCTCATAAGTGATGTACTCCTATGGACCCCCACATATGGCCGGGCAAAAGCAAGATGACCAGCTCGAACATACTTTCAGCAGCTATGTGAGGATACGAGATGTAGCCCTGAAGACCTGCCAGAGGCGATGAACGATAGGAAGAAGTGGCGAGAGAGGGTCAGGGATATTTGTACTAGCGGCACGACATGATGATGAAGATTATATATATATATATATATATATATATATATATATATATATATATATATATATAAAATAACCCGCTTTACGTAATTTCATCTCCCTGTAAATTCGCCTTTACGACACTTTGACTAAACTTCAGTTCAATGTAATACACCCGTCATTCCATTTCATGTTAAAAGGTTGTAGAATGAATGTAGAATGAATAAATAAATATTTCCTAAATATATATTCAAAATAAGTTAAAGAGATACTGAAACGAGAGCGTAAACGACTTATCGGAAGAACTGACTGAAAGTTTTGAATTAAACTTTTATCTTACTTTTATTATCAGCGGTTATACTGAGAATAATGCTTGTGTGGTAAATATCGAAGTTGAAAAAAATAAACAAACATATTTTCGAGAAGCATTTTGACCCTCTATGACGACATCACACGCGCGTTCGTGGGGCAATGGTTATCATCGTTGGAAATGAACGTTGTAACTCGAGTTCAAATTCTGGACTTGGCCGTTAGCATTTCACATTGTGCTAATTTACTTGAGATAAGTATGAATTCTCCCTCCGGCTATGTGCAAATATTTGAGCAGACTATGCTCGTTGACCTTGGTATTGCAATCAGTCTGAGAGATAATCTTCGGATAAAAATTCCTCTCAAAAACTGTCCTTGACTTACATCATGTTCATTCGAAGAAATTAATGAACATATATTTTTCTTTATAGCTGCATTAAATTTTAAAGATCTTATTCACTGCATTACATTACAATCAATGATTGCTTGGGTATTTGTCTAGAGCCCCACGTACACCGGAGTATGGTACAAGGGGTTTGTTTTATAGGGGGAACATGGCATAGGACGATAGCTATTACAAGCCTGGCGTAATTTACTAAGGTTTTTGCTTATATGTAGCACAAGGCCGTATGAATAGGGAACGCAGCGAGACTCGAACTCATTCGCGTAGGTTTGCTCGTTTAGACTACTAACCATTGGATTACCAGATGCACCCACATTAAAATCAATATACTCTTTCAATTACAGGGAAACACGCTAAAGAAAAAGTGGAAATTCATTTTTGAGAATTAATTAGCTCACATAATTAGCAAACGTCTCCAAACCTTGAAGTCAAATGGATTTAAAATGAAAGTGATAAACCACAAAAATATTAAAATCATTATCATTATTCAGAAAATGGTCAAGCATCTAATCAGATAATTTTTTTTCTTCTACTCAACATTTTATTGATACTTATACAGATTCTAAATTATCACTGTTTTTAAGTGCGACATTTTTATTTATTGAAAGATGATGTCCATCTTTCAGCTAATGTATTTAATTCGGATAATCAAACCATCACCTCTGTATTGTATCATATGTTTTCTGTTCCCTTATTCAGAAAACCAGAAGAATAAATTTCAATTATTTCACCCACAAAGCTCTGTAAAGCTACCCATATACACATCAAAGTTATACTGTTCACACTTTTTTGTACACATTGCTTCACTCTGAAAAATAGTACATTCGTCACCGTGTTTTATGATCTCCAAGTGGCTATCTGATAAATCAGAATGCAACTTTATATCACTTTATCGTCACAAATCAATTTTGTTCGGCAGTGAGAGGATAGAAAACACTTATATCACTGTATAGTCACATATCAATTTTCTTCGTTAGTGAGAGGATAGGAATCCTTTGTATCCCTGAATATTCACCTATCGATTTTGTTCTGCAGTGAGAGGATAGGAATCCCTAATATCAATCAATTTTGTTCGGCAGTGAGAGGATAGAAATCCTTTATATCACTGTATAGTCACATATCTATTTTGTTCGGTAGGGAGAGGATAGAAATCCTTTATATCAATCAATTTTATTCGGCAGTGAGAGGATAGAAACCCTTATATCACTGTATCGTCACACATCAATTTTTTTCGACAATTCCAATTGCTGTCACTTTTAACATTGCCCGTAACAAAGTAATACAAATTCAAAATTTTGCCTCGTCAGAATACCAAGGAAACGAGCCATAATAACCTTTAAAATAATCAAAGCAAAAAAAAGAAAAGAAAAGAAAACGTTTTCTATTAAAAGTTCACATAGATGTACTCGTATAGGAAGGCATACGTGAAAACATTGTTCTTTGTCCTTTAGACGCAAAAAGAATTACAATCACCGGCGAATTGATTTAATAAGAGAATTTCTTCTAAACCTCACTGGCCCCCGAATTCTCCTCCACCGTTCGACTTTTCTCTTATCATTAAGTTTAAATATATTAATCCTCCATATTGGTATCACATGACTTCTCTTGATGTAAACACAAGAAGCATTTCGGAGATTGTAAATACGATTGGCTACATTTGATAATTAGCTTTTTTTTGTCTTTATTGCAAGGCGACGCATTGTGTTCTAATCTGTATTTCCATAAATTTGGTCTCATTACAAGATCGAAAAACATATTCTGGATACATCTTACACTACCAATAAAGACGTGTAATCTATAACACCAAATTAGAAAATCAAAAGTTTCTATGTTTTATATAAAACTGTACATTATAAATAATTGAATCAATCGGTGTTTTAAACCTGTTAACTACAACGTTATTGGTTTTTTATCTAATGTGAAACAAGTTAAGACGTAAATAAATTCTTATATAGAAAGCTATGTTATAATCTTATATAACTTTCTTGTAGGGAAGCACTGAGTTTCCTGAAAAGAATTGTATGAATTGTGACAATACTGGTGGCACAAAAATATTCGATTACATTAAACTTTATACAAGTTTCATTGATGCGGTTTTCTTGTTTTTCTTTTAAGCTTTCACAAAAGTACTTATAAGATTCCTTTTTTAAAAACTTGTACATTTGTTGCATAGTGACCTTTGACAGATCCGTCAGTTAAGAATTTCTAAACAGGATGTCTCAGATGGGTAAACAGCCGAATAAGGTCACGTGGATCGAGAGGCGGAAGGAGAACCGGAAGAAAAGCGTTAGCGTTATGAAATTATGTAGACACAGATACCCACAGTTAGACAGTTAGAAGAGCAGTTAATTCAGTCAAATTTGGAAAGAAGTGAGGGGACGGGGCAGGCAGCCCTCGGCTAAGAATCTCCCGTCAAAAAAGCCGAGATGAAAAGCCTTAAATATAGAATCACAACATGGTTAAGAAAAGTATCAATTGAGCTGTCCCCCGTCAATCAAAGTCCGAGTTATTCATCTCTGACTCCCATTCCCGCCCTTACAGCCTTTCGAGTCATAAAGAAGAAAGAATTATATTTTTCATAAATAGCTGTTACAGTCCTTCATTCTTTCATTGGTACCAACACATTGCAACATGAACATCCCTCTTCAAAAAGGATAAAGAAACATTTTGTCAATATTTATTTAATCTTTTTTTGTTTTTGCCTTATTTGATTTTTCTGGTTCATTCTTATAAATAATTCGAAGCAATGCGTGAAAAAAAATCAGTAGAAAATTAAATAATTCTATTCTGAAACTTTTTGAAATATTTCAAATTTTAAATAAATTATCATACAGGGTTTATATGAAGTAGATATGTTTTTAATTCAATTTTCTTCTGTCTTTAAGCACTTCGATTGACGTTTTCATGAAGCCTTTCTGTTAAGAGGATTAAGAGAAAGTGGAAGTGGTGAGGCTCTATGCCAAAAATTACACCAGTATGCGCTGACAATTTAAGGTTTACCTGTGTGAACTCACAACAAGAACTGTCATTTGATAATATAATCATATATAATAGAGATTAGAGATGATGAAATAAAACTAAAAAGATTTGGTTCGGTAGTATTTTATGGCATATAAACTCTCGTGGGTTATTAAAATAACAAATCTTGTTTATATATATACTAGGTACCCTAAGGAACCGTTTTAGGCGAAACTGTAGTAATATAATCCCGACTCCGTGATTTAATTTTTGTAATTAGCTCTATTTAGTATTGAGCACTTTTTGTAATTGTAGCATTGCAGCATCTTGCGGTGGGTTTTTGTTCTTTTGACCAACTGATTGCATATCTCTTGATTTTTTTCAACTGATGTGACGAAGTTGGCCTTTTCTTTTTTTTACTCCCGATAATCTTTTTCTTTTTTTCCTCTGGTAGTGATTCCATATTTATTATCTCTGAATTCTGGCAGGTTTTTTTCTTTTTCTTTGTCACCGTGAATGCTGGCAGATTGTAGATTAGTAAGTATATATATATATATATATATATATATATAGCGGTAAGACTATTTTAAACGAGCTAGAAATAATTTGTTTACAGATATTTGAATGTTTTCAAGTAGAGTAAATAAGTACAAAGTTCTTTTTAATCCATAGATAGGACTCTAACATGTACTACCACTTCAGGTCAGGATATATCTGGGAAATGGCAATGAAAAAGTACTCCAATTTCTCCAAGTTCCCGGAATGGAACTTTACCATCCAGGACATTTGTTGACGAGAAAGGTTTTACTCCTCTTTTGAGGAGTAGTCAGAGTATATTACAGTCCCAGCTGATTGGACTAAAATTAAAAGAAATGTTATCAATTCGTAAAAATGAGGACTTTGATTATTCTATATTCAATGGATATTTTGTACCTTTCTCCTACCTACCTTGTCTTACTCTACGTTTTCCTCCAATCTTTCACCACCTACTCTTTCTTAACCAACTCCCATTCTCTCCACATCCCTTTTCCTCAACAACGTTTTTAAGGCATGTCTATTTTCAATGAGACTGTTTCGAAATTATTCCATTATACCAACAAATAATATTAAAACAACTGTAAGTTAAGTTCATTTTGATATTATCATAAAAAAATGAAATCACCTTTATTTTCAATTACTGCATCCCATCCGGAAGGCAGGTTTTCGATTCGACGTTTAAAGAAATCTTCTCTCCCACCCCAAAAATTACTTTAAAAGACAGTTGGCAATCTTTTCTTTGTTTCTGAATATTCTACCGTTTATGAAATGTTCTAGCGATCTAAAAAAACATGAAAACAGTTGGTGGTAATCTGATGAGTAAACAGGATATCAAAGAATCTCCCATCCTATTTTTCTTGAGTTTTTTTTAAGATGCAATCAACAAATTAAAAGTGATCACTCTTTTATGATAATATTTAAATAAATTAAATTGTATTCAGTAGTATAACTACAAAGGTCAAATTGTTGTATAGCCACATAATAAAAATGCATATATACACATATACATGCACAATACATATTAACGCAATAAAGACGAGCGAAGACTTCTTTAAAAAAATATACCTCTCACTTTATTTGAAAGGTTTGTGTGTGAGAGGGAGTTAGAGACCGAACAGAACTGCAATATATTGGCCCCCACTCTTATGACCATTAGCGTTGTGTATTTCTCGTCCTCCAGGGTTGCTTAACCGGAGGCCTGGGGGCCCAGCTTTCTGCTGAGTGCTGGCTTTCACTACCACATATTGTCTCCAACTTCTCTCCAAAACTGACTGACTTCCTGTCTTCACCGAGTTATATAATAGTTCAATCGCCCACTCAATATCTATAACTGGCCATTGGGATGTGTCACTTCCGCTGTACTTGGAATGGCATGTTTGATTGTCATCAAGCGGAAATAATTGTCATGCAATTCACAGGTAACTCTCTTCCGATGCATCAATCTATGACTGTACCACTGGATTTTACCTTGTCCCATATTGTCAGCCAAGCCCACCTACGCCAAAGAAATATGCAACTTCCGCGTCTTTGGAATGGCATGTCTGGCCAGGTCGAAGGTCAATATACAACAAAACGTCATTACTTTTCGATCATTTTCTTACAATACATCTAAACTAAACACGCAACCGAAATGAATGATTTTATATACATGAAAGTTGGTGTCAGTTCTTTTGGTTAATGATATATCAGCTTTCGTTTGCTATTTAATGCCAAAGCCCTCTTCGTAGAAATTTACCAGATTACTGGCGGGATGGGGATGTTCATGCCTTTCTCTAGAGTATTAGTCGGAAGGTGAATGTAATAGTGCGACTGGAGTTGAAACTTTCTCACAACGATGTCACAGTCCAGGAAGTGAGCCACTACGCCATGCAGGAAGAGTGGCGGAACAGTTTCGGTAGTCAAGACAAAATCGCGCTCCGCAGTGTGGTTTGGGAAGTCAAATTGGAAAGACAGCTCTATAAATGTAAAAACATCATAGTTACTAAAAGGTCACATAAAATAAAATACGAGGGTCATTCAATAAAAGGTTTTATTTTGTTTCTTTGTTTAATGATATATCCAAACTTTGTGATCAATAAATGAGTGAATTTGGCTTAAAATATTGGCTGTAGGAAGCACTGTGTAATGTTCTATTTTTTGCAAGGAAATCGATAGTTATAAATCTTTTCATTTCCCAGTAAACTGTCAACATGACCTTCTTTACTAACCAGCGAGTCTAGAACTTTTTCTTTGTCGGAAAATCCCTGCTTCCACTCCATCGACTGGTTATTCGACTCAGACTCGAAATGGCAAACCCATGTTTGTAATTTATTTCTTGATTAAAACTCACTTCTGCATACACATATATTCTTCTGTAAATATAACATGTTTGGCACTTTTCAGCAACCAAATATTTCGTTGTATTGTCATCTGCTGATTCATGCAGAAATATACATATATATGCTGGATACATACTGACGTAATGAATAACGATGCAGTGACAAAGACAGACGCAGTAATAAACGGCGCACGCAGAAAGGAAGACGCAGGAAGACTTCTTTACAAAATATTTACCTCTCACGGGTTCGAAAGGGTTGTTCAAGGTTTACATGTGAGAGGGAGCTGGAGATCGAACATAAACTGTAACATCTTGATCCCACTGTTATGACTGTCACGTTGTGTCTTTCTCGTTCTTTAGTGCTGCTCAACCGGAGGCCAAGGGCCCACTTATCAGGGCCCAAAGACCCCTTCGGCCTGATGTGGCTTTCCCTACAACATTTCGTCTATAACTCCGTCCGATCTTAAACTCAACTGCCCCCCTGGGCGTTGAAATAAACTGGAACCAGAACTCAATTCAACTGGCTCGTCGAACTCAACTCAATTATATAATCGTTCGACGCCCACTCGATCTTTGAAATCGAATGTTTAATCGTCATCCAGCGGAAATAACTGTCATGCAGTTCAGAGGTCACTCTCTTCCGGTGCATCACTCTGTAGTGTACCATGGGAATTACCTTGTCCCATTTCATCAGCCATTTTCCGCCACGCGATTTCCTTGGAATAGCATTTTTTGGGGCCGGGTCGAAAGTCAAAGCATAACAATTTGATCACAGACGTATGTTCAACTCCGGAGCATTTTGTATGATTTTCTGTCATTTTGAGTCACTTCAGAAGAAATATTTTCGCAAGATAAAAATAATTTTTGCTATAAAATAAGGATGAGCATACGATAAGTTTCCAGAGATTTTTCGTATAGGCATTTTTATTGATAGTACACACATTAAACTCTAGTCCCCTTCGAAGTAATCTCCTCCGGCTGCAAAAGACTTGTTGTACCGTTACAACAACTCCTGGAAGGCCCCATGGAAGTCCTCTTAAGTTAGCGTGTCAATGACCTTCATCACTGCCTCTTTCATCTCCTCAATTGTCTCATAACGAAAGCCTCTGAGCTTAGGGAATGAGCAAAAGTCACAGGGAGCAAGGTCTGGACTATAGGGAGGCTGAGGAACCGTCTTCATGCCAATCTTGGTCAAATAGTCTGTGACAAGGATGACGTTGTGGACTGGTGCATTGTCCTGGTGGAAATGCGACTGATCCAATTTGAAGAGTGCTGGCCTCTTCTGACGGAATCTCTTCCTGGGCTCCGTTAAAACCTCAACATAGTAACCCTAACCCAAACCCTAACCCTTTCGCCAATCAGCTGTGGTGTATTGACTTCTTTACTCCTCCCACACCTCTCATCATCCCTCACAGACTCCATGCCTTCATTGAATCTCTTATGCCACTCAAAAACTGATGATCGATTCATGCAAGATGGTCGAAACGCAGTCTGAATCATTCCATACGTTTCTGTAGCATTTTTTCCAAGTTTAAAACAGAATTTTATTGCATATCATTCTTCTAAAGTGCCCTCGCGTCCAGATTGCATTTTTGAAATTCACCAGCTGTGACAATCAGGCTTTAGTAGGGTGTATTCCAATTGAGGAAGATGGTGTAACGTATGTGTGTTTACGTTGAGTTGTTTCCTCGCTTAGAGTGTAAGGTCTTTCACTAATTGTTGTTAGGTATTAAAGAAAGGATGACGAAGAAGTAGATAAGATGCCGAAGGTTTTTATTTTGCAGCATGGAATATTGGGTTTGCTTTTGGTGCTGCAAGACTCGTGAAAGGTTATGAGTATTTAGACGAAATTGAGTTATGAGATGTTGAGAAGGTTGAGACGGCAGCGTATGTCGTCGAACGTATGAGGGATTGTGCTTTAGAGTCACCGTGTAGTTTCGTGTCTGGTATTTGGTGCGGAGAGTTTGTGCTATCTCCATTAAGGTGGCCCAGAGGTGAATTGAGAGCTAGCGTGTCGAGAGCGGGATTACGCATCGGATCGAGATAGCCAATTTTGGGGTGACATAAAGTTGTACCTGTGCGAGGCATGTTGAATGTATCTAATTTATATTCAACTGGGATTCCTTGAAAGGAATCCAAAAATTAGATGGGTTCCCTCGTGTTTCCATGTTGCTGCTGCTGCTATTCTAGAGCCGCAGTGAGACGTCTGCACTGGGCGGCGTTTTCAAGCCAAAAGGAGTGTGTTTGGCACCTTAACCGGGCTGAATAGGATAAGTCATCCTGATTGGGTGAAATAAGGTGTCGAATTAAATTTGCCCGCCAAGCCAAAATACGAAATTTCATTTCACTACAAGTTCTACTCCTTTTTCTGTGGATTGCTCCAGTTACCTTCATTTGATCCGTATCATATATTATTGAGTGTTCTGTAAAAAGGCATCAAGTAAATTCTTTGAGTCTTTGCTATGATTCGGTCTGGGATTGAATCCCGGTGTCCCGGACCATTGAAGAACACACTACCAATGTGCCAATGAGCATGAAACCAATCGTTCCAGAAAAAGAAACATAGAAATTAATTATGGTTATATTAAAATAGTTGCACTAAAAATATGGATGGCGAAAAATTGATTAAAAACACAACAACCAAAATAACAAAAACAAAATTAAAACAAAGCACCAAAACATGAAAAAAAGTCAGCATTGAGTAAGCAGAAACGATTATAAGAAACGTATTCATTTTAAGAAAAAAAATAGTTCCTTTCTGAATGTAAGGGAAGTTCTCCTTGTGTAGTGGCTAGCGTGAACGAACGCCATCGCATACAGCGAGTTCGTGCTATTACATTCACTATCGGATTTATATGCTCGGGAAAACGATGAATCACTACTCCCCACCGCTAACAATGGGTTAATAGTACAGATGCAAGGATGGCTTTGGTCTTAAATAACCCACGACGGTTAGTTTGCTTTTAAATAAAGAAACCAGTCGAAACGGGGCTAAGTGTAAAGAGTAATACACCTGCAATATTCTGTTTTACTAAAAATTGCTGATGAAAAAAAAAAGAAGCTAGAATTAGAATTGACTCAGCTAGGCACCAGTCTAGACAAACTCATCTTATTATATAAATTGCTCACGTGTTTGCATGAATTCATTAAGTATTTAAATTAAAAATTAAGAAAAAAAGTAATTAAATAAAAACAAAAGATAAAACAATTCGCCTCAATCAATTTTAATCACACACACATACAGATATATATATATATATATATATATGGGGGGGTATCTATATTTTGAGGCTGATAAACGCACAGGTTAGCGAGTATATATTTACCAAAATCTCCGCACGAGTAGGATGCGATACAAGCTCGATTTTCAAGATGCATTTACCAGGTTTCAATTCAGAGTTTTCCTTCTCTTAGACTGGTTCCATACTCGAGGGAAAAGCACCCACTCTGTCCAAGTATCTACTCTTAGCTAGAGAGTGGATAAATTGATTCATACTTTTCCCAAGATTATCATCGCTATTTGAAATGCAAACAGCCTCGTCCAGGGTTTCAACTCATGTCGCCGTGTTTATTTCCAATGTCAAGAACCGTTACAACATAGCGTATCCAGTAGCGTTAGTGTGCATGAAAAGTGTGCGTTTTGAGATGATATCTTATTTTATATATGGAGAAGCTAAGCTGTTGTTTTAAACTGTTTTCAAATTTAAACTTAATTTGAGGAATTTGGTGGGGGGTGTCCTCGTGGTGTAATGGTTAAAGCGATGAACTGCGGAATCGTAGTACGCGAGTTCGTACTTTAGTCGCGCTATTACGTTCACTTTCGGGCAAATACCCTTAGGAAAGGTATGAACCCCCTTATCCTCCCAGCTATGGGTTAAATAGTACCACTACTGTTCTTCTAGGAGAATGGCTTTGGCATTAAATAACCTAAAAAGAGTCGATATGCCATTAAACAAAGAAACCAAACCTAAGATATTTTTTTTCCTAAGATTCTGAAACAAGTCGTGTTGATATAATGGAGATTTTGTCTCTCTTTCTCCCCTCCTCTCTGTCTCTCTCTCTTTATCTATCAATCTATCTGCCTGTCTGTCTCTCGCTCTCTCACCATGCCTTCATATTATCCATTGCTCCAGGCAGATTCACTAGATTGCATCGAGTGTCCTCACAGAACTGATATATGTAAGTTTTTCTAGTTGGTCAACACTAGTGTGTCGGTGCTTATAAAAGACTGCTAGTAATTAGTTCGGATATACTTTCTCTAGCAGTGCCCCGCACGTGTTGCTTGTCTTAATCGGATAGTTAATGAGATGGTTGGTGGGATGTAAGTGGCTGTAAAACTGCTGCTTTGTGGGCTGCTGCTACCCTGACTTATCCAAAACAGCACGTAGCATTCTTGTTCCAATTCAGCTTTTTCTTCATGAATTTAGTTAGATTTCAGGTGGTACATCCATAATGTGGTGCCGTTTTGTTTTATCAGATATCAGATTTCCATATGATCGACAGCCTGTTAATAGCAGTCTTCACCTTCCCCCCTTCGTATATTTACATCATTTTCAGTGGATGAGATATTACTACCAAGGTATGTGAACTGATCCACTAAAATCAGAGGCCTGCTACTTAAAGTGAAAATGGCTCCTTCTCGCTTAGCACATATGAACTCTGTTTTATCAGTGTTTAGGTTGAGGTCAATGCTTTTTGCTGATTGTTTCAGGCTATGCCGGAGGAATTCGGCTTGGGCAGGTGTATTTGCGAAAAGAGCCAGATTATCTATTAAGTCAGCATTTGCCATAGTTTCTGCGGGATAGAACCCTCTTTTTTTTCTTATTTAATGTGAAACCATTTCCTTTTATTGACGTTTGTAGTGTACAATTTAGGCAGATTATTAGCATATATGTTGCTTATGTAACTTCCTTGCCAAACTACAGTGACAATGAAAAAGAAGTTGATGATATAATCGGGTGAACGAACCATTGCTGGCATGTTTTTGTCAATTAAAGCGGTAACAGTTTCTTTAGGGAGACCGTTTTGGGAGAATTATTAATTCACTATATTAGGTGACTTATGGAATTAGCACTTTCAAAAATTGTCAAAATGAAAGAATACTTTTTGAATGGTTATTCAACAGCGGAACACCCGAACTGACACAGAAGTAATAACCCTGGTGAAATACAGATATCCAATTATCTACCATTATAGAATTCTATCGTATGACTTTCTTTGAATCTATCCAACAAAGATAATTGTCCGTTTCTTAAAAGTCCCCGAAATCAATATCTTTCCATTTTGAAGCGTTTATTTTTAATTTTATATTTCCATATCAGCTACCTAAAAGATAAAATAAGATAGCAATACTCTAAGGCAATTTAGAATATTTAATTGTAGCTATAAGTTTACTTGGGAATATAATTATCAGTTACTTTAAACCGATAATTGCGAACAAAAAGTTATAATAAAAAGAAATAGTTACCTGAAACGATATAGTAAAAAAGTAAGTAAAGTTGGTGACCTTAGTCGAGGGTAACCCGAAGGCTCACCTTTCAATAGCTACTACACAGAGGTGTAGGGAACGGTGTTACTCCTTTCCCTGGATTACAACATTTTACCCTTGATCCGTACCTTATAATGCTGAGTATTAAACAAGGCAGCATCAAGTACCATTTTTGAGTATTTGATATGACTTGACCTGGGATGCAACCCCGGTCTCCCAGGCCATTGGCGAACACTCTACTCATTAGGCCAATTGCGCATAAATTATTGGTATTAGATAAGAATACTTGAAATCATATAAACGTGTGCAAATTTTTAATATTAGATAGAAAATTAATTATTAATAAATTATTAGTATTAGATAACAGTTTGTGATAATATATAAGTAAGTAAGTTAGCGACCGTAGTCGAGGGCGACCCGAAGGCTCCCTTTTCAATAGCTACTACACCGAGGTATAAGGGAAGGTGCAACTCCTTCCCCCAAATTGGTTCACTTTACCCTTGAGACACACCTTGTAATGCTGAGTGTTAAGCAAAGAGGTATCAAATACCATTTTTTAAGTCTTTGGCATGACGGGACGTGGGATTGAACCCTCGTCTCTCAGGCCATTGGCGAAGAAAAATGATATCATCAAATCAAAAAATGCAATTTTAAAAATTCCATTGAAAATATAATTGCAATCATACATTTGGAAATGAATGTTGTTTCGACATTACATAAGCCCGTGGTGTAATGGTTATCGTCGTAGGAAATGGACACGGTGCCTCGAGTTCAAATCCTAGACGAGGCTGATTGCATTTCACATTGCACTAATACCCTTGGGAAAGGTATGAATCCAATTATTCTCCCTCCAGCTATGGGTAAATAGTAGGACAGACTGGGTTCTTCAGCCTTGGTGAGGCAACTAGTCTAGGAGAAGGAAAACTCTGAATTCAAACCTGTTAAACTCCGCCTAAAAATTGCCCTTTTGTCATATCCTGCCCGAGCGAAGGGATTGGTAAATTGGACATTACATAAGCCATAAGGATTTGATATGCTGTTAAATAGTTGTTGGCGTCCGTAGTCGAGGGCAACCAGAAGGCTCCCTTTTCAATAGCTACAACACCGAGGTGTAGAGTAGGGCGCTCCTTCTTTTTCCCTAGATTGCTCCACTTTACCCTTGATACGTACCATATTTTGCTGAATGTTAAGCAAGTAGGTATCTAGTACCATTTTTAAAGTCATTGGTATGACTCTGCCTTGGATTGAACCTTGGTCTCCCGGACCATCGGCAAACATTCTACCTAATAAGCCAATGAGCCGGTTGAATAAATAAGCCTAACCTAAACTATTTCAGTTTTTCCGGGAATTATATAGATCTCGGACTTATTTGTGAGATCAAAATTCATAAAATAGATAAATAGGAAAGAAAATATACAAATTCGGCTCACTGACAGTTGGGTAGTATGGTTACATTTTCCAAGATCTGTAAATGCCCTCCACCCAAAAAATGAGTGGTGAGCCCCACTCCAAGAAAAAAAAAACCCACTGAAATTAAGATGAGTCACGAATCACAATCTAAATAAGAATTTACAGTGATTCACCTAAAAATAAATTTAAGAAAATATTTCAGTCTCTGTCACACAATCACAATCGATAACCAATAAATATCACCCATCAAAAATGTCATGAATACTAAAGCTAATACTGTACAAATTAGAATACTAATAGTAATACTAATACAGTAGACATTAGATGCTGACTATTCTAATATCTCTCCTTGCCCACAACTAAGGCGCTTTTTTCCCCAAAAGAATGGAAATTATACCGCAAGGAAACTTGTGAAGGAAATGATCTGATACCCATCAATCAAAATATATTGATATGATTAAAACAAACAAACAAACAATTAAACAAACAAAGAAGTTGACTAAGATTTGAAAAAAAAGAAAAAAAGAAAAGAGTCTTATATAACCCAGAATAATTGGATGTCTGACGATATTTTAAGAATTCATTATAAGCTGCATAATAAAGACAATGGAAAGGAGAGGACTGGATTGCTTAGCCGAGGTCAGAATCAAAATATATATTTTCAAATATGTTTGTGACCATGTTTATTCATAATAGCAAAGATACTAATGAACAATGCTGTTATAATATTATTGAAGGGTGAAGATCTATGCTGCTGCGGGAAGAGGTTAATATTCTCATATTTAACAATGAATAAAAGATTTTGTCAAAAAGATATTTGATCGGTTGTCTTCTCGAATTGCCACGAAAAATATTTCTGCAAGAGTATATTAACTTATATTTATGTAAAAATTCTAAAAAATTGTTTCGCTTTATTAAAAAGTTCACTTTATTAAATGAATCAAATACACACACACACAAACACACATGAACATACTAATACACAAACATACACACACACACACACACATATATATATATATATATATATGTGTGTGCGTGTGTGTGTGTGTGGATCACATACATATACAATGATATATATGTGGATTATATATATATATATATATATATATAGGGTTAAACGATAAAATTGTCGTCCTAAAGAAAACAGCCCTACAGCTTTATTTTAAAACCTTTATTGAAAAAATCAATTCAGGCAACTTGATTATGTAGTAGAGCTGACATCTGTTCAATGTAGCTGCCTTCAGCCTCAATCACCGCCTCGATACGGATCCAGAACTGGGAGCATGCCTTTTCAACAAGCGCCGGCGGGAGCTCGGCGAATACTCGGCGGATGGCGGCTATCAGGCTGGCTTTGGTGTTATGGGAGGTCATGTTGGTGATGTTCTCGACGTATGACCAAACGAAGTAGTCCAGCGGGTTCAGGTCGGGGGAGGAGAGTAGCAGCGAGAGAAGGGTACAAAGTCGTAGCACTCCTTCTGAATCCAATCTTGGGTCTCTTTGGAGTTGTGGGCCTGCGCAGAGTCCTACTGCCACACCTAGGGTCTGCCACCAGCCACCTGATTGCACCAGGGGATTACCGCACTCTTCAGCACATCCAGGTACACTTTGGTGTTGACTTTCAAGCCGACTTCGAAGATGCGAGGTGGCATGATGTGGCTCTCACTTGAAACCAAACCAAAGACCATAACCGTAGCCGGAAACTTTGTTTTCATCACCCTGGGCACGTCCTTGTTATTCGTGGCAATCCAGATTTGCATTCTGAGGGTGCTGGCAATGGTCCCGTTGTCATAACTTGGATCGGTAGAGAGCATGTGTTGTACAGCAGCGTATCTCCGATCTCGCCCGTTGAACATTGTGTCACTTTCAGACATGATAGAAGGCTCCTATCGCTCATGGGATTTATACACAACTGGCCAACTAGTAGATGGTCTACAACAAAAAAAAAAAAAAGAAAAGAAAACCGGTTTTCATTAAACGAAAATGGAATCATGCCGTATTTTCTAGGGCAACAATTTTATCGTTCCCCCATATATATATATGCAGTTGAGTAGCAGAACATTGTACATCTTAGCCGCTATGCTTTGCTACTTAACCGTATACCAGTAATTGGGTTAATTACCAAGAAAAAATGTTGTCAATGAGTAGATTTTTCATTTCCAAGTGTTGATCGACTAAAAATAAAATAAAACAAAAATATAAACAAATATTTGGAAGTTGCTGAAAGAGTTACAGAACATGAGAATGAGAATGACGGTTATACCAGTTGCAATTGGTGCTCACGGAATGGTCGAGAAAAGCATGGAATAGAGTTTTAGGGAATAGGAGATCAGCAGAAGACCCGACCCCATCCAGGCCACATTACTGGTAAAATCATCTTGAATAGTTTGAAGAAACTTGATGTCACTCAATTTTTAGCGGAATACCACCTGTTAATACTAGCGTTAAACACTTGGAAAGAGTATGATAATAGCACTCTTGTGACTACTCTCTATCTAAGCAAATGTGTATTTGATGTAGCCTGAAAGTATTAGAACTTTTTCCGTCCTCCATATAACGGAAAAATATCAGGAGCTTAATATTTATTCAAACATTACCATTTTGACGGAAATATTTTAAAATAGGGCTGTAAATACAAAACAAAAAGATAACGCAGGAATGCCTGGATTTAGTTCAGATACCCGTTATGAAATAAATCATAAGAGTAAATCAATGGAATTTAATTAAGTTAAAACTTAGGTTTGTTGTTGTGTGTGTTGTTTGTTGTTGTTTTTTTTTGTGACCTGCTGTTAATGAACAGTCACTGTGACTGTCGTCAGTCACATCTGTGTCAGGTGCGGAGATAATAAACAACCCTTGGGTCTGGTATCGCCACAATATACCACCCATGATTAAATATCAGATTCAAATATTACACAACGTAGGACCCAGACCTCAGGCTTGGGTGTCATGATTGGCAGGTGATCTCTTCATGGCCAACATGGGAGACCCGACCATCATCCTGCAAATGTTAGCTAATCTCTTTTCAGGTACACAAATGGTGACATAAGGTAACACGCGAACCGGAGACCTAAACGGAAAGCATGGACTAGGGAAGACAACCAACTTGCACTGCACTGCTATTTTGGGAGTAACCTACACAAAGAGAATATAGGAAAATAATGATGGAGATCTGGCAAGAACATTCTAATTTTCAGATAACTGAATTAATTTCGGATAGGCTGTTTCTGTTTGTTAATATTTGATGTGCCAGGAAATGTATTATTACTATCTTGTTGATCATTTATTTTCTGGCGTATTTCTAAAATTTCAAGGTCATGAAAACAACCCTTCTTGATCAGCTAATCTCTGACTAGTTGTCTGGGTCCTATATTGTGTAATATTTGAATTTGACGTTTCATCATGGGTGGTATATTGTCGCTATACCAGACCCAGGGGTTGTTTATTATCTCCGCACCTGACACAGATGTGACCAGAAAAAAATGATCAACAAGGTACTATTTACCAACCCCTCTGCTCGGGCAGGATATGACACAAGGTCAATTTTTAAGCGGAGTTTAACAGGTTTTAATTCAGAGTTTTCCTTCTCCTAGACTAGTTGCCTCACCAAGAACCTAGTCCGTCCTACTATTTACCCATAGCTGGAGGGAGAATAAGGGGGTTCATACCTTTCCCAAGGGTATTTGCCCGAAAGTGAACGTAATAGCGCGACTGGAGTACGAACTCGCGTACTACGATTCCGCAGTTCATTGCTTTAACCATTACACCACGAGGACACCCCAAAATGATCAACAAGGTAGTAATAATACATTACCTGGCACATCAAAGATTAATAAACAGAAACAGCCTATCCTAAATGAATCACCAACTTCGGAAAATGGAAACCCCACCCAACCAAACACTGCACAACAAAACAATCCAAAACAAACACTATCACAAGAACACAAGTTAAATCTAGAAAATTTAAAGAGAATTCTGAACAGTGTAAAGACCACTTTACCATCATTAAGAAACATTGAAGGGAGAATAGTTAAGGCAGAGACAAATAAAGTGAATCAAGTACTGACATACATATCAACGAATAATACAACCGAATTAGATGAACTAATTTATGCAGGAGCGAAATTAGTTTACGAGAAAATTGGGATCACCTCAAAAAGCACGAAAGAAAAATCAAAACCAGGATGGGAATTTTGACTAGAAACTCAGATAAAAAATTTACGAAAACAGGTAAAAATGCAAAAACAAAAGAAAGACGCTGGAATAATTAGTAACAGAAAAGAAAGACAACACAGGATAAACGTACGATAAAACTTGAGGAAATAAACCAGAAAGAAAAGATTAAAGAAATATCGACAAAGAAGATTACAGAGATATCGACAAAGGGTAAAACAATACAGATAAAACAGGACATTCCAAAACAATGAAAGAAAATTCTATCAACAATTGGGAGATGACAATAAAATATACCAACAACCGAATGCAAAAGAAACCCAATGATTTTGGACAAAAATATGGCAACAAAAAATAATGAAAAGGCTGAATGGATAAACAATATGACAAGAGAACTAGAAAGACTCGAAGAAGGCCCGAAAGCGGAAATACACTCTGATATACTCAAAACGACACTTAAAAAATATCAAACTGGAAAATGCCAGGCCACGATGGAATACATGGTTTCTGGTTCAAGAAATTCACCTCCATTTACGACAGACTAGCACAAGAAATGAATAAATGCCTACAAAAAGCACATGTATCTGAATGGATGACCAAAAAAAGCACTACATTGATAGAAAATGACTCAAACAAAGGAACCGCCCCAAACAATTACAGACCCATAACATACCTACCAATAATGTAGAAAAATATTAAAAGCACAAATAAGGAAAGATATTTACTACCCGCTAACAAGCCGCGGTTTGCTCCCTGACGAAGAGAAAGGATGCCATAAGGGATCCAGAGGCACAGCTGAGCTACTTTACATAGATCAACACATCCTAAATGAGAGCAAGACCAGACAGAAAAACTAGCTATGGCCTGGAGGGACTACAAGAAGGTAAATGATATAGTTCCGCAAAGTAGAATAATCACCAGCCTCAAAATGTAAAAAATATCACATGATGTCATAAACTTTATCAACAAAACCATGAAAACCTGGAAAGTGGAATTGACAGCAGGAAGAAGAAACTTTGCTGAAACAAAGATCCAAAGAGTTATTTTCCAAGGAGATGCTCTATCACTTTTACTATTCATAATTGCCAGGATGCCACTTAACCATTTACTCAGAAAATGCGCAGCCGGATACAAACTTAGTAGATCGCAGGAAAAAAATCAATCATTTAATGTACATGGATGACATCAAACTATTTGCAAAAAAAATGAAAAAGAACCGGAAACTCTGAAACACGCAGTGAGAGTATACAGTCAGGACATAGGAATGGAATTTGGCATAGAAAAATGTGCAAAGTTTGTAATGAAAAGTGTCAAATATCTAACAGACGGAATGGAACTACTAAATCATGACAAGATTAGAACGCTCGCAGAAAACAAAACCTACAAATACTTGGGCATCTTGTAGGCTAACACCGTATAATAAGTGGAAATGAGAGACAAAATTCAAAAAGAATATCTCAGGAGACCTAAAAAACTACTCAAGACAAAACTCTAACCGAAACCTTATCAAAGGAATAAATACCTAGGCTGTACCACTTGTTAGATATTCCGGACATGATGATATTAAACTAATGGACCAAAGAAAAAGAAAACTAATGACAATGCATAAGGCATTACATCCCTGCGACAATGTTGACAGACTATTTGTATCAAGAAAAGACGGACGATGAGGAATTGCCATCATTGAAGACAACATTGACGCATCGATACGACGACTCGAAGACTACATAGAAAAACACGAACGAGGACTGATAACAGTCATCAGAAACGATACTGATAACACGATGAACAAGAGAATGACAATAACTAGGAAACCAAAAATGGAAGGAAAACAACTATGGTTGGTTTAAACGACTAATAAACAACATCTCACATGACAAAACCTAAGAAAGGGAAACTTTACGGGAGAAACAAAATCTCTGCTAATAGCAGCACAAAACAACGCCGTAAGAACCAGACATATCAAAGCGAGAATGGAAAACACGTAACAAAATATCAAATGTAGGCTATGCAGTGACAGAGATGAAACCATCAATCACATAATAAGCGAATGCAGCAATGAAATTTAGATAATGAGAAAAGAAGGATTTGTGCCTCGAACTTGCTAGGGAATTCAAAAAACTGTGGAACATGCAGGTGACAATTATACCAATTGTAATTGGTGGGTTTTGAACAGTAACTAAAGGATAACTGAAGGGACTGGATGACTTGGAAGTTGGCGGACGAGTGGAGACAATCCAAACTCCTACATTATTGAGAACGGCTAAAATACTGAGAAGAGTCCTTGAGACTTGAGGAGACTTGCTGTCAATCAAACTCCAGTGAAAGACGATCGGCTAACGCTGATGTGAAAAACTCTGAGTAAATAATAATAATAATAATAATAATAATCTCGGCCCGAAGATCAGACCTTATAATAATCAATAAAAAAAGAAAATCTGCAAAATTGTTGACTTTGCCGTCCCGGCAGACTACAGAATAAAACTGAAAGAATGTGAAAAGAGGGATAAGTACATTTAACTTGCTGGAGAATTTAAAAAAATATGGAACATGAAGGTGACAATTATACCAATTGTGATTGGTGCTTTTGACACGGTAACTAAAGGATTATTAAAGGGCCTGGAAGATTTAGAAGTTGGCGGCCTAGTGGAGACCATCCAAACAACAGCATTATTGAAAACGGCCAGAATACTGAGAAGAGTCCTGGAAACTTGAGGAGACTTTAGATTACTCAATCTCCTGTGAAATACCATCAGCTTACGCTGATGTGAAAAACTCTAAGGAGTAAATAATAATAATAATAAGCAGAAAGAGAGACAGGCAGAAAGCGGAAAGAGACTAGTATTTTGATCCGGCTATAGAACAAAAAAACTATGGAACATTAAAGTGACAACGATACCAACTATGATAGGCATACTCGATACAGTTACCAAAGGATTGGTACAGTGACTGGAGAACTTGGAATCAGAGGACGAGTGCAGATCATCCAAACTACAGCATTTTTCTAGATCGGCTGGAATACTAAAAAGAGTTCTGGAAACTTATAACACTTGCTGTCACTCAAACTCCAAAGAAAAAACATTATCTAACGCTGGTGGGAAAATCTCTCAAAAGATTAAAATAATAATAACCTATGGAAAACTGTAAAGTAGAATTAGCAACAGGAGGACAAAACCTTAAAGAGGTTAAAAATCCAAAGAGGCATCTACCACCGACACTCACTCTCACTGTTTCTGTTCGTTATTTTATGATATTACCAAAGTACATATCTCAGAAATACACTGGAAGCTTCATGTTTACAAAGTTGCAGAAATAAATGAACTACGTTATTTATATGGATAGTATAGTATAAAGAATGTTTCCAAAAATAAAAAAAGATATTCTTGACCATTCTTAAAACGGACAAGGGATTAACCCAGACAATTAGTGCAAAGCACAGGAAAATTGATGGCAATATTAAAAAGCCTTACACTGGAAAGATGGTATTGACAGACTCTATATGACAGGAAAAGAAGGAGAAAGTTCACTTGCTAGAATTCAAAATTGTATTCATACAACAATGCGAGTACAAAAAAGAGCAAATAGAGACCAATTTCAGTATCCAGTTATGTACAATTGCTGTATCAAAAAGATACCGCTTTGAACTTGCCCAGGCAAGAAGTTGACGAACGTGGAAACTCTGTTAAGCCACTCGAAGATTTATTAACTACAAGGTTGCAAATAGCCATCGGGAAAAAAGAAAGGCAACATGTAAACATGAGACAACTGCGTCTACAAGACAATCATTAGGGACATATTATAGTGAGACAGAGGGGGCAGACTCAGACATTAAATTTTTTCCTGGTTCTAACATGCTTGTTTACTGGGTCTAATACCCACTTGGGGGCACCCTAGAATTCGGAACTCGTAAGCTTTCGTCTACTTACATTTTCGTGGATCATTTTCCACTTAAGTCTTTACCTTATCACTTTTTGCTGTCAACTCTCGACAGCAAACAAGTCGTCTCCTCACTTCCGCCTGTCGTGCCGGGAGCAGAGAAATATCCGTTTCCGCTTGCACATGCGCAAAACGATCATCGGACCTCAAGTTCTCACTAGTCTTTTTTAATTACCTCAGGTGCCCCATTTTTGTTATTCAGCAACTACTGTCTGGTTTATTTATTCAATTTTCTATTACCCGTTCAATTACGTTATAGTAACAGGAATGTCGATTAACAGTAAAACAATAAAAATGGGGATGAAAGCAATTGTATGGATACTTCAATTGACAAACTGAAATCAATCTAATAGAAACACAAAATAATACCATAAAGCCCTATTATATCCGGGCAAAAATTGATTATACGTAGCAGAAGAGAAAGTGCAGTTTATATGGAGACAGATGTTAGGCGGCAAATCTCATAATAAGCGAATGTGTTATATAATGGCCGGGGGATTTTGTTTTATATATCTTGTCTTTGGGTTTAGTTAGGCTGAGAACCTTTCGGCTCAGCACATGTGTTAGGTGCAAACTTGAGCGCAGGTGTTGACGCGCGCGCAGTGAGGATGTGTCATTCACAGATGTCAAAATAAAAATCCCAGGATCAGGGGATGTGAATGACGTCATGCACCGGAAGCGTGCGCGGAGGATTTGGGGGGATTTGAAAAAAGTCAGTTGAGTTGGGTTCCTGGCTCGGAAGAAGACGGTTGACTTTCGCTTGCTCGCCGAGGGTTCGCACGTGATAGGGGGCAGATGGAAAAGTCAGTATAGAAGATGGTATCTCTCTCCTTATGTCGAAAAACCTTTTAACTCAAAGGTAATAAACAGTTTTGTACCTGAACTAAGAAGTCGTAAGTGTTTTTCGTGTTTCAGGATTCCTATGTTCTATGTATATATTTTAAGAAACATTCTATGTATGTTTCA
The DNA here is from genome assembly GCA_963585895.1 of Sepioteuthis lessoniana. Taxonomy (NCBI): domain Eukaryota; kingdom Metazoa; phylum Mollusca; class Cephalopoda; order Myopsida; family Loliginidae; genus Sepioteuthis; species Sepioteuthis lessoniana. The sequence goes on along the minus strand of OY757910.1, from coordinate 91,798,419 downwards.
CATATCCGTATCATGGGTATGGTACAAATGCAGCTGTCACCAAAGGAGCGCAAGACTAAGCATAATTGGGAATTGTGCAAGATATTGAAATTTAACCATATTAACAAATTTTATGTGCACAAAACAAAAACTGTCCAAGATATTGAGATGCATAAAATTTTCTAGCGTTTCCGTGGACCCTGGAGTGAAAACGAAAGAAAGCTAAGATGCTATGATCTTACCAGAAAACTAAAGATGCTGTGCGACATGAACATGACGGTTATAACAATCGTTGGTTATGCACTTAGAATCGTTGGTTGTGCACTTCAAAGACTTGGAAGGGAGAGTTAAAGAACAAGAAATCAGAAGAATCGGTATCATCCAGACCACAGCATTCGCAAGATCGGCTAGAATACTGAGAAAAGTCTTGGACACATTAGAAAACTTGCTATCTCGCAGACTTCCGTGTAAACGACCAGTTAACACTGATTTGTTTTTTGTTTGTTTGGGTTTTATGACATATCAAATTTTTAGGTTATTGAATGTCAAATTCATTTAATATAAAACAGTTCTAGTTCAAGCAACTCCTTTTAGCTAAAATACACAGTAAAATTGTTAAACATATTTCTCTTTCAAGCTATTTAGATTAGGTAAACATTTTTAATTAAAACAATTCAGTTTAGTATAAGTACAATTTTGTATACACACTGTTAAATGTCAATGGAAGATTTAGAAGTTGGCGATCGAGTGGATACCATCCAAACAACAGCATTATTGAAAACGGCCAGAATACTGAGAAGAGTCCTGGTGACTTGAGGAGACTTGCTGTCACTCAAACTCCCGTGAAAGACCATCAGCTTACGCTGATGTGAAAAACTCTAATGAGTAATAAATAATAATAATAACAATTGTGTGGTAAAGGAATACACATACAATACTGATACATTTGAAAACATATATGCTATCCCAATCGATAGGTTTAGTTTTATGTTTCACATTTCTTACATGTCTATGTTTTGTATTCGTTTATTTTCTGTCTCCTTCTCATTGTAAGTATCATTCAAATTAGAGGATAAAGTTGTCAGCTTTATTTCTGTACTTTTCTGACATAACAGCAAGCACTTTAGACGGTTCGATGATTTCTTCTCTTTGATTCATCATAAAATCATTATTAATAGGAGATCAAAATCAATGTCCTTTGCATGATCAATTCCAGACTTTAGTAGAATATTATGAAAGCATCGTGAGCGTTGATCAGAAGCAACAGTGACATCAAATATTATTGTATCTGTTTCCATAGAAGACATCAATCAGCTAAGAATATATCAAAAAAGGACGTGGCCTGTATATATATATATATATATATATATATATATATATATATATATATATATATATGCCATATGTATATACCATTCATTGATAGTATGGTATATACATACTGATGAGTAAAAAAGATATACGCACAAAATTTCTTCGTTTACGATGAGGATGTCGATAGCACTGGGTTAAGATGTCCGACTGATGTAAAGTTAGCCATGTTTCTATCTCGGCTTGAAGCATCTCGAGGATCTAGTCACACAGAAGAGTTTTAATACAAAATACAGTCAGTCTGCGTATGACTATTTATATTTACCATATCCCCTTTAGAAATATTCTATTCAATACACTCACACAAACTAAGATACACACATATGTGTGTGTGTTTTTTTTGTGTGCACAGTATCACTCATAAATATGAACATTCCCATATGTTAGAAATATCAAGGATACCCAGATTTTGATATTTCTTGTGCAACATTGTACTATCAAATGAGTATTATTACGCGTTTTCAATCTCCAAATTTTGGAGAATTGGAGCTTTGTAGCCAAAAATGAATGTCAACACTGGTCGACAACAAATTTGCTCTCTGCGTTTTTTAGATGATTTAGGACGAATCTGATGCGTTGAATCCAAATATCACATTGGTTTTGATCAATCATGTCAAGTTTTTGAGCGATGGCCACATGTCATTTTTTACGTTTTTGTTCACATGTACGACTATGTGGAGCATTTTAGAAGAAGGAGTAAAATTCCATGTTGAATAATTGTTTTGATTGGAAATTATTTTTTTTGACAAGAAGAATTCATGTCCAATAGTTCTGGGTGATTATGTCGAAAAGGGAGCAGTTTGAAGTAAAAAAAAATCTCGAAATCTTCTAAAAATTGGTGCGGCAAAGCATAAAGTTGGTGGATCAAAACTAAAGTTAATCTTATTTACCCAACCCCTCCGCTCGGGCAGGATATGACACAAGGTCAGTTTTTAAGCGGAGTTTAACAGGTTTGAATTCAGAGTTTTCCTTCTCCTAGACTAGTTGCCTCACCAAGGCTGAAGAACCTAGTCTGCCCTACTATTAACCCATAGCTGGAAGGAGAATAATTGGATTCATACCTTTCCCAAGTGCTATGTGAAATGCAATCATTCTCGTCCAGGATTTGAACTCGTGTCGCCGTGTTCATTTCCCTACGGCGATAACGATTACACCACGGGCACCTCTAAACTAAAGTTAATGGGGCAGCCACCTCAGGAGGTATATTGGAAAATCCACCCACGCATGTACGGGTGATTTCGCTTCATGTGGATAGATACAGAATTCTCTTCCCACTGCCGCAAATCAAGCAGTTCACCAAAGCTCTGGACAAGGATGGTGATTGCTTCACTTACTTGTGTCAGGCTTTTCCAGGATTGACCATGGAGAAGTTGAAAGCTGGTATCTTTGACGGTTCTCAGATCCAGCTGCTCATCAGAGATCCAGAGTTCGAAAACTGAATGAACGAAGTGGAACTGGAAGCGTGGAATGCATTTATTCTGGTAGTGAAGAACTTTCTTGGCAACAATAAGGTCAGAAACTAAGCAGAACTTGTCAACAACATGGTGACCGCTTTCAGAAACCTGGGCTGCAACATGAGCGTCAAGATGCACTACCTATTTTCACATATGGATTGGTTTCCTGAGAACCTGGGTTCAATGAATGACGAGGAGAAGGAGATATATAATTAGGACATGAAAGAGATGGAGACTTGGTATCAGGGTTGCTGGGACGCAGTCATGATGGCTAATTACAGTTGGAATCTGAAGAGAGACTTTCCTGCCTCTGAGCATTCCAGGAGTTCGAAGAAACGGAAGTTCAAGCCCTGAAATTTGAACAATGGTGAAGCAACATGCAATTTACGTGTACTTACCTTTATCAATGCTCACCATTCAGTTTACAGTAATCGATGTTTGTATCAGGTAATCAATATATGTTGTTGGCAAAACATTTTTTCTCCTAAAACATATTTAGGATGATATATGTTGACAAAAATTAGCTGATAATGCCACAAAAATATAATAGATTTTGTCACAAGATCTGATTCTTTTCAAATCAATTTAGCACAAAACCCTGACCTGATGGAGAGAAACGGGTGCCATTTTCTGATTAAGTAGTGCAAAAATACCCTAAATCCCTTGTAGAAATCTAGAAAACATTCAAAAAGTAAAAGATTGTTGCCCAGTGTTATATATAAGTAGGAAGACCATCAGGTAAAACTGGTATGATTACCTCGCAAGGCGGAATATAAAAAATCAATAAATTAATACAATAATAATAATAATAATAATAATAATAATAATAATAATCTAGCAATTATAAGCTCATAAAATGAACATAAGTAGAACAAAGGCAGTAAATGAAGCAAGGAAAGAAAGAAAATGTTGAGTGTAAACTTGTTCATTAGGATTGTTCTCTTCTTTTCACCATCGCGTTATTGACTGGAACATTTTTGCAAATCTAGTTTGACTGGGAAATTAGCTTGCAATAAATAGATAAATTGCCTTCAGTGAAATGAAAGAGTCGCAGGAGATTTAGACGTCAAGCGAAAGTATAGAAGCGTGAAATCTGCAGATACAATAGGACTGCAAGTGTTTAAACATTAGCATCCCCCATAAACAAATTCACGGGAAATTTGATAACTTAATTAAGGATTTGGGGTTTACATTTCCAAAAAGTGAACATTTGACTTTTACGAAGTTAAAACATAGAAAGTGTAAAACCATTTTTAGTGTTTTTTTTTCTGTCTAGCCTGCTTAAATGTTAACTTTTTCGTAACAGTAGCAGGTTAGATTAGTGACAGGAACTCAGATATCAGTCCGCCCCTCGGTCTAGTATAACCATAATATGCTACTCATGGAAATGACGACTACACTTGGGACTCATTTAACAGACGTGAGTGTCATAATCGGCAAGTGTTCCTTTGAGAGCTAACGTAGGGGACTGAACTGCATTCTGCGAATGTTGACTGTTCTAAATTCAGGTACACAAACAAGGACCCAAGCAAATATTCATTGACACAGACGAAAAAACGGACCAAAGATCACAACAAAATGTAAGTCACAGTTATTTTAAAAGTGATCCTACACAAAGAAATATAGGATTGACATCTTGGCAGAATCCGCTAAATTTAATATAAGTTAAAGTGAGCTTAATTATAAAGAAAGATTGCTTTTCTCACATTGAAATACTAGAAATATGTAGTCAGGTAAATCAAGAAGAATATAGATAGAGTTACTGCTAAATGAAAAGAAATTTTAAATATCAAAAATCAAATTTCAGAGAACCCAGCATTACAAATGTAGGATTAATAAAGAAAATCATAATAAAGAGAAGACTACATTACCATATTTAAAGGATCAAGACGGGAAAACAAGTCAAGGGAGAGACTGAAAAGAAAATAAATAATTGAATATATATATATATATATATATATCAACGGACAAAATCAATATTACTATGAATCAGTAAGAATTCTATTAAACAGCGATTTGTTTACTCACTGTTAAATAAAAAAGCAGTTCTATATCTAATTATTCGACTTAACGCAAACCATTTGTTTGCGAACAGTTTAAATGTCAGTTTTATTTGACTGATAGAGAAGATCCTATCAGATGCAACCACTCCGGTCTGAGTAGACCTGGGAGAAATGACAATAAAGAAGTACTCCACATTCTCCTCAGCTCCAAAATTGGAGCCTCACCATCAGATGATTTTGTGTCGTATCTAGGCTACTTTTTGGAGGAGTCTTACTATTTTGCAGAGATGCAGTCGGTGTATTTTACAACCACTGCCAACTGGGAAATATTATCAGATTTTAATTGAATAAGTTTTAATTTCAAATAACAATATGCTTCTATAATATCCGATTCCTACACTACAGTGAAGCTACTTCAATGAAGCATATCGAAAAAATCAAAATTAAAGAAAAAAAAATACAGGAAAACGGCCCTATCTTTTCGTTAATTAAATTGATTAAATTAAATAATTCAATTAAAGATTGATTGATTTCCAGACTTCAGTAGTATATCAAACTGTCAAGGGCTATTTAATGTCTTGAGGTTAGGAAATTGTATTAATTTAATGTTTATATTCATGTTTTTGCGTAGTTGCTTTTTGAAGATATTTCTATAGAAACACTAAAGTAAAAGTACGATCACCGGATGGAGACACAGAATACTTTGACATTGTAGCAGGAGTACTACAAGGGGACACGCTGGCCCCGTACCTCTTTATCATTTGTCTAGACTACGTACTTAGAACATCGATTGACAAAATCAAAGAGAATGGCTTCGAACTGACGAAGAAAAGAAGCAGAAGATACCCCGCAACAACAATTACCGACGCCGACTACGCCGATGACATAGCGATACTGGCAAATACACCTGACCAAGCCGAAACTCTTCTGCATAGTTTGGAACGAGCAGCAGCAAGCATAGGCCTCTATGTTAATGCACACAAAACGGAATATATGTGCTATAACCAAACGGGGGACATCTCCACTCTAGAAGGAACCCCACTTAAACTAGTAGACAAATTCACGTACCTAGGAATCAGCGTCGAATCAACCGAAAAGGACATCGAAACGAGGCTAACGAAAGCATGGACAGCTATCAATAGGCTATCGATTATATGGAAATCAGACCTAACCGATAAAATGAAACGCAGCTTCTTCCAGGCAGCGGTCACATCGATACTGCTATATGGATGCACTACATGGACGCTAACAAAACGGCTCGAGAAGAAACTGGATGGTAATTACATAAGAATGCTGCGTGCAATCCTGAACAAGTCCTGGCGGTAACACCCCACAAGACACCAACTGTACGGCCACCTGCCCCCTATCACGAAAACTATTCAAGTTGGACGAACCAGACATGTAGGACACTGCTGGAGAAGCAGAGATGAACTCATAAGAGATGTACTCTTATGGATCCCCACACATGGCCGCGCAAAAGCAGGACGACCAGCTCGAACGTACATTCAGCAGCTATGTGAGGATACAGGCTGTTGTCCTGAAGACCTACCTAGGGCGATGAACGATAGGGAGGAGTGGCGAGAGAGGATCAGGGATATCCGTGCTACCAGCGCGATATGATGATGATGATATGATATCATATATTCCTATATAATATAAATAATTTGGATATAATTACATGGTTTCAAGAACTCTTCTCTATCACCAATAATGACAATTATCTGGTTTAAAATAGTTTTTTCTATCTAATATTAACCATTTGTTTGCACGTAGTCACATTGAGTGGCTAAAAGAGGGTCGAAGGTGGAAAACCAGCGGAAAGCTAATTTCAGTGAAAGCAAAAAAGAGATTTTTAAAAAGTAAGAAATTGACAGTCTATGAACGGCAAGTTGATCTCTGAGGAAGCCAGACCAAAGCACTTGTTGTAGGTCAGCCACTCACGGGTGAATGACAGTGGTAATAAAAAATGACCAGAAAAAACCGGGGTGGGTTCCAAATTTTCTGCGTAGGAATGGAAACAGCAAACTGATATGTTCCTCCCTACTCCCGACACCATAGGCGGGAGTAAGAAGCGACTTTGGTTTGAAAATCAGTTGGCTGGAAGACGTGACAAAGTAAAGACGAGAGTTGAACGCCAGCCACGTTGATGTAAATACAAAGGAAAATTACGTGCCCCATTTGGGGATGAGCTCCAAAAAGGGAGCTCACTCCTGACTATGAAGTCAAAACCAGCGAGCAAGCACGTTATAACTACAAAAGAAAACCAGAAAGATGATTTAAGATCAGTGTCACTTCTGCCTCTCCTCATAACAGTTTGTTTCTCTTTGTCAAGCAAACGCTGTCGACTGAGTTTTCATACCTGTTTATCTATCTATCCTTCAAACGACGACGACGGCAACTAAATGTGTCGTAGTAAATAATCTCTTATATTAGCAAACCAAGATGTGTTTTTGTGTGTTCATCACTTTTTACCCGTGGAACTTATTACGAAGTCCGACTGACACTTAAGACGTTGTGCTACACGCATAAACCAATTCAAAATGTGGTACAAGTGTCTAAGTAAGGTACTTGTAGTACAAATGTCTATTGAGACCGTACCAACACGCACTGTAATTTGAACACAGTTGCATTGCAAACTGCTATTTTTACAGGCTGCGGTCGTGTCGATACTGCTATATGGATGCACTACTTGGACGCTGACTAAACGGCTGGAGAAGAAGCTTGACGGCAATTATACAAGAATATTGAGAGCAACAACCCTTAAGGCACAAACTATACGGCCACCTACCACCTATCACGAAAACTATCCAAGCTAGACGAACCAGACATGCCAGACACTGCTGGAAAAGCAAGGACGAGCTCGTAAGTGATGTACTCTTGTGAACCCCCGCATATGGCCAATCAAAAGCAGGACGACCAGCTCGAACATACATACAGCAGCTATGGGATGATACAGGATGTAACCCTGAAGACCTGCCAGAGACGATGAATGATAGGGCGACGTGGAGAGAGAGGGTCAGGGATATCCGTGCTTGCCGCACGACATGATGATGATGATGATGATTATTTGATGTGTAACGGTAGAACATAGTTTCAAGTTACTAACAAAAATCCTTGATTAACAATCATAACTTCTGTTAACGATTTTTAATACCAATAATTTACACTTGTATAGCATTATGTAAGTCCTATCAAGGTTAGCCCCGTGGCGTAATGACTACCGTGCTGTACTACGAAATCGTAGTGAGCGAGTTCAAACTCCAGTCGTGCGATTTTGTTCGCATTAAGACTAATACCCTTGGGAAACTTATAAACTTACTTATCCCTCCAGCTATGGGTAAGATAGTACCACTACTACTCTTGCCATTAAACAATGAAGCCAAACATATTCATATCAAACACTGTTCATTTTTTCAAAAAATTCAAATTTTTATTCAGCTCATAGATGGGACCCAAAGAAGTACTTCCACTCCGGGTCAGAGTAGAACTGGAAGTAACGGTAATTAAGGGTTATTCAACTCTTCCCAGATCTCCACAAATAGAACCTCACTATCAGCTGGAGTTTAGTGTCATGCCTCGGACATCCTTTTTCAGGGCAAATCTAAACCCTTTAAATAGGGTGAAGTCGATGTATTCTAGACCTCGTCACCGTTACGAACAAAGGTTTAATCAATACTGTAAAGTTAGCAGAGGCTTACAAAGTTTGGAAAGATACCGTATATATGTATGCTAATTTTAACACTGCTTGCTAAATATTGAACTCAATATGTAAATGTTCCGAAGAAACTGATTATACGTACTGGTCACATTGATCTTCTGGATTTGGTAATCGTTCATTTAATATCATATAATGAAGGGGTATCTTCGTGGTGTAATGGTTAAAGCGAAGGACTGCAGAATCATAATAAGCGAGTTCGTACTCCAGTCGCGCTATTAAGTTCACTTTCGGGCAAATACCCTTGGGAAAGGTATGACCCCCCCTTATCCTCCCAGGTATGGGTTAAATAGTACCACTACTGTTCTTCTAGGAGAATAGCTTTGGCTTAAATAACCTACAAAGGTTGATATGCTTTTAAACAAAACAAACCTTAATATCATATAAGACTTTCGGGCAAAGTAAATGTCAAAGAGACGAACGTAGAAGGTTAGGTTAAAGGTCAATTGGATTTAAAGGCTTTTCCATGATGCTTAATCAGGACACAGCACGCTTGAACGGGAACAGTTACGAATAGAAATATTCAAACAATTAAAATAAAACAAATAATATTCACACGCATGAGTAATATTTCTTTCAATGAGAATAATGAATAAATACAAATTATTTGACGACTTAGGTATTACTTCTAAATAATTTGAAACAAAAATATCCCTACTACCACTTAATAAATGTGCCTGGGCAAGCAAAGGGAGCCTTTGCACGTGCCAGTTTCATTTGCTTTTTGGAGATTGTATGTATTAAACCAAACCATCTGCAAAGAGCAGAGTGTAAAATGGGTGCTTTCACACAGCGCGGAATGTAAGTGTGCTTGAGGATTGACCAAATGAACTTCCGTCAATCAAACTGTTGGTCAATCTATCATAGGATTATAAAAAAAAGTTACATTATTGAGATTGCATACTGTTCCAATATTACATAAGAAAGTACCTTATACTTTAGGGAATTTGAATCTCACTGAGTACTCAACATTTGTCGTCTTGTAGTGTTCTGGGATAATCTTGGTAAGAATGCATTTACCCTTGTCTACGTTACGATCAGGATATGACACATTTTTAAGAAGAGCAAAACTGGTGTGAATTCAAGGTTTTTATTCCAAGACTGTTTGCTTTACTAGGACTAAAGACACAGCCTGTCCTACTATTTGTGGGAGAAGAGATTGATTTAAAATTTTCTGAAGTGCATTAACGCGAGATAAAAAAGCAAACAGCTTCATCGAATATTTGAGTTCGGGTAGCCAATTTAATTTCTTGCGACTATTATCGTTACGATTTAGACGATGAAGACAATTTATACAAAAATAGAAGTGACACACCCTTTAAAAATCTGTTTGAAGTCAAGGGAATTCACTGGTAATTTTCATCAAGATTGGCTTAAAGTCTTTAAATAACAAACAATCAGACAGGCGAGTAAACGAAGAGTATACAAATATATAGCTGTGCAATTATATATATATATATATATATATACATATATATAACGTAAAAAAATGACAAGTGGCCATAACTTAAAAACCTGACCTGATTGATCAAAACCAATGTGATATTTGGATTCAAAGCATTGAATTCGTCCTAAATCATAAAAAAAACGCAGTTGATGACTTTGCTAGACGTATATTGATGTTACTTTTAGTAGATGAGACGCTACTACCGAGGTAATTACAGAGCACCGCAATTTTGAGTGGAGATATCTCCTTTTTGATTAAAACACATATACTATTTTTAGGTATCATCAAGTCACGTTGTTAGCACGGAATTACCTGCAAAGCATTAAAAATCTTAGCCACTTTGGATGTAAGGGTTATGACTCGGTAGTTCTTGGCGATTCCGAGGTGACATTTTTTAGGGAAGGCGTGGATGCAGCCTTTTTTCCATCGGTCTATTGTGTTATGGTTATATACAGCGTTGCAGTATCGAAGTAGAAAGTGATCAAATTTCCTTGTCTTCCATACTGCTTGGGGTATTTCATCGAGACCGGCAGATTTTCTTTTTATAATTTTTGTTAGTTATCCTTCGAGTTCTTGAGTAAACTGTCTTAGTTTAATGACTAGTTCGTCATTAATAACTTTTATTACAAGTTTATCTGTGGCTTAAGGGGATTTCCGAGCAGATTCTTGAAATGTTGTTTCCATACCTGTGCTCGTTCTTCTTTTCTGGCAGCTTTTAACTATGCTCTCGTGGTGCTCTTCTTTGTACTCATTTCAGTTACTGTCTGCTATGCTATTCGATATTGTCTATCTTCTAACAAGTTTCTTATTCTTATGATCTGATCTTGAATGTATTCAATTTGTTCTGTTTGGTATTTTTTATTTGATCTTTTCGTATCTTCTTAAGTTGCTGAACGTTAGCATAAATTAGATTTCTTCTATTATAATGAGATGCTGTTTTCATGTTGTATCGTTTTTTCCTAACTGCTAGTGTCTCCTAAGGAACATTATATTTGGTTCTTTGGTTGGTATGCATTCTGCCGCAGTTTCAATTTGGGCTTTAACAAAGTTCTCATAGTCATCATTTGGAGTAAGTGTTTCGGTTATCTCCTGATGAGCATCCAGTTTATTTCTTAGTGTTATCGTATATTTGTTGTTAATATCTCTATTGTTAAACAAGGAACAGTAATAGAGGGTAGTTTTGGATGTTTGTGTTATATTCCTGAGTAAACTCAGATGCGTCTTTTCTGTGGCAATTCAGTGATCGGAAGGTAATTCTTCAAATGAGGCATATTCCTCATAAGGATGTAATCCATCTATGATTAGCATCATTTGTGTAGGTGTAAATCAATAGTGTTCCCTCCCTTTTCTTGGAGAGTATAAGGGCATGTTAGTCTTTTTTTCAAATGAGGATTATGTTAGATGTTCCCCGTTTGTGTTGACGAGTTGCGTAAGCAGTGTTTAGTGTTTTCATCTTTACCTATTTGAGCGTTCATGTCTCCACCAATGATTAGAACTTTTTGTTCGGGTATGCTTCGGACCATGGAGAATAAGCTCATTGTAGAAGGTGATGAGGTCCGTTTCATCTGTTACAGTTAGGACTGTAGCACGAGATAATTGTTGTACTGGGGTTTGACGCTAAATACAGCTGCCTACATTCTCGGTTTTATTTTCTCGATGTTGTGAAGTGATTTTAGGGCACGAGAACTGAGGAGCATTCCTACTCCTCCTATGATGGCATTGATGCAGATGCTGAGATAAAGGTCCATCCATTGCCAGAATTGACATACATTTTATCTACATCGCTGTGATAGTATCTATGTACTTGTAGGCATACTATATCAGTATTATGGTCTGCCATAGACAATGTGTGCTCTGGTAGCTGACCTATTCTATATAATGTTCTAAAGTTAAGTGTTACTGTATGTACTATTCTTTTGTATCTTTGTAATTTTTATTTGTTTCGGGTTTATGCTCAGTGGCTGATTTTTCGAACAGTAAAGCTAGATTTCAAACCTCATCAGAACGCGTCTCTTATGTTTCTGCGTGAAATGTGATGCAGTTTGGATATATAGTTTTAATCAGACTCAGAGTAATGTTTCGATGGCTATATTCTTATCTCATCAATAGATGCAACCCTTATACATAAAGAGCAGTAGTTTCCTGACTGAACTATTTGGATTCATCCACCTTACTTAACATCAACCATGCTGCTTCCCTTAGCTTCTGAAGTTTTATGTGTGTAAAATAAGAAAAGAAAATCCCCTAATTACTATGTACCCTCTTCTTTTACACTACTTTCCCCGCTTGTAAATGAATTATATTGTATCAGTATAACTGATACATAAAACTCAATGAAAAGAAAGCATAAAACTTTTTTCGATAACATAGCAGAACGTTATTCTTTAAAAGTATTTACAAACCGATAATATTCTCATGTATTTCAGTGAAGTTAAAAGTTTTTATGAAAATGTTATTATTACTACCCCTGGAGAGTTTTTCACATCAGCGTTAGCTGATGGTCTTTCACTGGAGTCTGAGTGACAACAAGTCTCCTCAAGTCTTAAGGACCCTTCTCAGTATTCTGGCCGAAAAAAAAAACGTTAAAATACACGTTAAAATTAGATTAGCTTCTCAATTGAGTAACTAATACATACGTACATACATACATACAAATATATATATCTATATCTATATCTATATCTATTCAATGACAAAAAAATCATAAATTTAAGTTAAAATATCGTTAAATTATAGTTAAAATTATGGTGGAATATTATTGTTAAAAACATCCTTAAATTTCTTTCCATTCAGTCATTGATAATAGATCTAAAATAAATCCATAAAGATAAATAGTTATTAAATTGAATATTAAATAAATGAATAAATTTAGCTTCACTTGCATTCATATAATAATAATAATAATAATAATAATAATAATAATTATTATTATTATTATTATTATTATTTACTCCTTGAGAGTTTTTTTACATTAGGTTTCGTTAATGGTCTTTCACTGGAATTTGAGTGTCAGCAAGCCTCCCCAAGTCTCGAGGGCTCTTTTCAGTATTCTGGCCGATCTTAATAATGTTTTAGTTTGGATGGTCTCCACACGTCCTCTTATTTCAAAGTCCTCTAGTCTTTTTAGCAATCCTTTGATGATTGCACGAAGAGCACCGATAACAATTGGTATGACAGTCACTTTCATGTTCCACAGATTTTTTTCAATTCCCTTGCAAGGTCAAGGAAGTTGTCGCTCTTTTCGCATTCTTTCAGTTTTACTCTGTGGTCAGCCGAGACAGCAAAATCCCAAATCCGGCAAGTTCTTTCTTTTCTGTTGATTAGTATAAGGTCTGGTCGTCTGGCTGAGATTAGGTGATCTGTTTCTATCGCAAAATCCAATAGGAGTTTTTTTCTCCGGGACAGATTCTAGGTTGTGCATATGCCATATGGTCATATGGTCAAATTTAAATTTCTTGCACAGTTCTCAGTGGATAATTTTACCCAACCAGTCGGGTCTTGTCTTATACTCATTCTGGGCTAATTTACTGCATTCGCTTATTATGTGATTGATCGTTTTGTTTCTATCTACACATAATCTACATTTGCTGTTTTGTTGCATCTTATCTATTCTTGCTTTGATATGATTGGTTCTTATGGCGTAATTTTGTGCTGCTATCAGGAAAGATTCCGTTTCTTTTTTAAAGTAACATTTTTTAGCCACGTTTACGTTTTTTCTTGTCAGATGACGCTTATCAGACGCTTAAAACGTCCATACTGTTGTTTTTCTCCCCATTTCTATTTCTGGTTATTTCTGTTCTGCTGATCCTCGTATCGTCAGTATCGTTTCGGGTGGCTGTAATCAGTCTTCCTCTGCACCTTTCCTTGTAGTTTTCGAGCAGTTGTATCGATGCGTCAATGCTGTCTTCAGTGCTGATAAGTCCCCCACCTCCTTTTTTGACACATATAGTCTGTCATCGTCATCTCTGGATGCAAAGCCTTATGCATGGTCATTAGTTTTCTTATTCTTTGTTTAAGGTATTCTCTGGTCCACTCAAAGAATAGTTCCCAGTATCCTTTGGAGGGGACAGCCCAGGTACTTATTCCTTTGATAAGGTTCCTGCTATATAGTTTTGTCTCGAGTAGCTTTCTGGTTCTCCTGAGATACTCTTTCTTAATTTTTTGATGGCGTCAGCTTCCAATATTCTCAAGTATTTTTTGGTTCATTATTATTATTATTATTATTATTATTATTATTATTATTATTATTATTAACATTTCTATTAAGATTTTTATGTTAAAATTAAAAAAAACAACAATTTTGAAATACCCGTTAAAATTACAGAGGCTGTTCAAGTAAGTAATTTATATATATATATATATATAGTCAATGACAAGAAAAAAAACACAAGCATAAATTTTAGTGAAAAATATCGTTAAATTATAGTTAACACTATGGATAAATATTAATGTTAAAAATACCATTAAATTTCTTTCCATTCAGTCATTGATAATATATCTAAAATAAACCTATAAAGATAAATAGATTGTTGACTATTAAATGAATTAATAAATTTAGCATCATTTACATTCATATTACCATTACTATTTTTATTTACTCCTTGAGAGTTATTCACATCAGCGTTAGCTGATGGTATTTCACTGGAAGTTGATATGATTGGCTCTTATGGCGTTGTTTTGTGCTGTTATTAGGAGAGATTCTGTTTCTCTCTTAAGGTTTCCTTTTCTTAGCCATGTCCAGGTTTTCTTGTGTGAGATGTTGCTTATTAGTCGTTTAAAACATCCATAGAGTCGTTTTATTGCCCATTTTTGTTTCCTAGTTATTGTCATTCTGTTGGTCTTCGTGTCGTCAGTATCGTTTCTAGTGGCTGCGATCAGTCTTCCTCCGTGCTTTTGTATGTAGTCTTTGAGTCGTTGCATCGATGCATCAACGCTGCCTTCAGTACTGGCAAGTCTTCTTCACCCCTCATTTTTTATATATTGTCAGTCAACGTCATCTCTGGGATGTAATGGCTTATGCCTGGTCATTAGTTTTCTTATTCTTTGGTCTATTTTCTTAAGGGGGTGTCCTCGTGGTGTAATGGTTAAAGCAAAGGAGTGCGGAATCGTAGTTAGCGAGTTCGTACTCCAGTCGCGCTATTACTTTCATTTTCGGGCAAATACCCTTGGGAAAGGTATGAACCACCTTTTTCTCCAAGCTGTGGGTTAAATAGTACAACTACTGTTCTTCTAGGAGAATGGCTTTGGCATTAAATAACCAACAAAGAGTGGATATGCCGTTAAACAAAGAAACCTAACCAAACCAAACCTATTTGTTTATGTTCCCTGGTCAACTCAAAAATGGTCCCGAATATCTAACCGGCCCAGGTATCTATTCCTTTGATTAAGTTTCTGCTATATAGTTTTGCCTTGAGTAGCTACCTGGTTCTCCAGATATATTCTTTCTTATTTTTTTCTTTCATCTCAACTTGTTTGATGGTGTCAGCTTCCAAGGTACCCAAGTATTTGCACATTTCCTTTTCTCCGAGTGTTTTCATCGTTGTGATTAAGCAATTCCATTCCTTCCATTGGGTGTCCTTTGCCGTTTTTCATTACTAGCATAGCACATTTTTCTAAGCCAAATTCCATTTCTATGTCCTGACCTTATATTCACACTGGATGTGTTAGATTTTCTAGTTCTTTTTCATTTTTGGCAAAGAGTTTGATGTCGTCGATATACATTAGGTGATTGATCTTTTCCTGTGATTTACTAAGTTTGTATCCAGCCGTGCTTTTTCTGAGTATGTGGTTAAGTGGCATCATGGCAATTATGAATAGTAACGGTGATAGTGCATACTACCCTTGATATATAGCTCTTTGGACCTTCGCTTCAGCTAAGTTTAACCCTCCTGCAGAGAATTCCACTTTCCTAGTTTTAATGGTTTTCTCGATAAAGTTAATGACTTCGTCTGATATTTTGAACATTTTGAGGCAGTTTATTATCCAGCTTTGCAGGAACATGTCATATGCACTTTTGCAGTGAATACATGCCATGGATAGATTTTTCCGTCTGATCTTGCTCTCGTTGAGAATGTGCTTATCTTCGTAAAGTAACTCTATTGTGCCTCTGGATCCTTTGCGGCATCCTATCTGATCCTCAGGGA
The DNA here is from genome assembly GCA_963585895.1 of Sepioteuthis lessoniana. Classification (NCBI taxonomy): domain Eukaryota; kingdom Metazoa; phylum Mollusca; class Cephalopoda; order Myopsida; family Loliginidae; genus Sepioteuthis; species Sepioteuthis lessoniana. Next base: position 91,782,307 of record OY757910.1, on the reverse strand, counting down.
ACAATCTGCTACTTGATAGCGAGTAGTAAATGAGTTTCCTTTTTTGTACTGTAAATATTTTCACATCATCGGTAGGCAGGTTATGGGACTGTAATTACTTGGGGCTGTTCCTTTGCTTGGGTCCTTTTATATCAATTTGGTCTTTCCTTTGGTTATCCATCCGGGTAAGTGTGCACCTTGTGGGCATCTGTTTATTTCTAATGCTTGTCTGTCATGAATGGAGGTAAATTATTGAACCAAAATCCATATATTCAATCTTGGCCTGGCGTTTTCCAGTGTGATATATTTTTAGTGTTGTTTTGAGTAAATTGATTGTATGTAGGTTCGAGCTGGTCATCCTGCCTTTGCTCGTCCATGTGAAGGGGTCCACCGGAGTACATCACTTATGAGCTCGTCCCTACTTCTCCAGCAGTTGGACATGGCTACGAAAGGGAAACCTTAAAAGAAAAACCGAATCTCTTCTGATCGCAACACAGACCAACGCTGTAAGGACTCACTGTATCAAAGCAAAAAAGGATAAGACGCAACAAAATAACTGATGTAGGTTTGTGGTGATAGAGATGGTTAGTTGTTTGGTTGGTTGGGTTTTATGGCATATCAATCTTTGTTGGTTATCTAATCCCAAATCAATTTTTATTCAAATAATCAGATCTAGTTCAAACAATTCGGTTAAGCAAGAGTACAGTTTAATTGTCAAAAGCATTTCTATTTCATGCTATTCAGTTTATTCAAACAGTTCTAATTCAACCAATTCAGCTTACTATAAGTAAAGATTTTATTTACACAGTAAAAACAGTTCTATATTAAACAATTCAGTTTAGCTTAAGTACAGTTTTAATGTCAAAAACTGTTCCATTTCAAACAATTCAGTTTAGCATAAGTATTCAGTTTAAAAGTAAGTACACAGTTTGTCAAAAACATTTCTATTTCAAGCTATTTAGTCGAGTCAAACAGTTTTAATTCAAACAATTCAGTTTAGCATAAGTACGCTGTTTATTTCCATACATAGGGCCCTATCAGGTGCTACCACTCCAGGTAAGAGTGGACCTGGGAGCGATGGCAATGAAAGGGGGCTCCGCATTCCCCAAAGCTCCAGCATCACTAGAACCTCACCATCAGATAGTTTAGTGTCATATCCGGGACACTCGTCGGAAGAGTCTTACCCCTCTGGAGAGGTGCAATCGGTTTATTCTACTGCCCCAGCCGATTGGACAAGTGATAGAGATGAAACGATCAAATACATAATAAGCGAATTCGATAAGCTCGCATAAAAAGAGTATAAGAATAGACACAAGTTGATCCCCAGGGAATTGTCCAAGAAGCTAAAATTTGAACATACAAACAAATAGTATATGCACAACCCAGAACGAGACGCACAAAATTCTCTGGGATTTTAAAATAGGAACGGATCATCTAATCTCGGTGAGACAACCAGATCTGGGTTAGTTAACAAAAAAGAGAACCGTCGGGATGGTGGACTTATCTATTTCGGCTGACCACCGGGTGAAAATGAAGGAACGCAAAAGGAGAGATAAATACCTAGATTTTGCTAGAGAAATGAAAAGCTATGGACCATGAAAATGAGGATGGTACCAATTGTAATTGGTGCACTCGGTCCAGTCACCAAAGGTACTGACACAGGAGGATATGGAAATAAGAGGACGAGTGGAGACCATTCAGACTACAGCATTACAAAGATCGGCCAGAATACTGAGAATAGTCCTGGAGACTCGGGTTGACTTGCTTTTACTCAGACTCCAGTGAAAAACCATCAGCTAACGCTGGTGTGAAAAACATTCGAAAGAGTAAAATAATTAGAAGAAGAAGAAGAAGAAGAAGAAGAAGAAGAAGAAGAAGAAGACTGAGAGAGGATGAAGAAGAAGAGCATTAAGAAAAGGAGAGGATATGCAGTAAGATAACAGAGGAGAATATACGTGTGTATGTGTATATTTGTGATAGAGAATGTATGAGGGAGTGAGGGAATAATCAAATTGACATGTTTTGCTTAAAGGATGCCTTTTCAGTTAAATTTTATCAAATATATATATATATATATAGAGAGAGAGAGAGAGTAAGAGAGACAAAGACAGTGACAGAGAGAGAAAAGTTGTTTTCGAATCAAAGTCATTGAAAATCATGGAATGGTAGGTTTGCACACGTTAGTCTTTATATGCGTGCATATTCGCCTCTGAAAGCCAGATTACACGGACCAGAATTAAAAAAAAAAATTGATTTGACGTAAATGGATATCTTTGTAACAACTTCGCCGATGGCGGATTGGATATCACAGCTTTGTTCTTGATTTAACAACAAAATATTTTATCAAAAAAGGAAAATAGAAATAGTTTGTGTTGAAAATCTTTTTTCATGAAGTCATCATCATCATCATATCGTGCTGGCAGCACGGATATCCCTGACCCTCTCTCGCCACTCCTCCCTATCGTTCATCGCCCTAGGCAGGTCTTCAGGACAACATCCTGTATCCTCACACAGCTGCTGAATGTACGTTCGTGCTGGTCGTCCTGCTTTTGCGCGGCCGTGTGTGGGGATCCATAAGAGTACATCTCTTATGAGTTCATCTCTGCTTCTCCAGCAATGTCCTGCGTGTCTGGTTCTCCTAACTTGAATAGATTTCGTGATAGGGGGCAGGTGGCTGTACAGTTGGTGTCTCGTGGGGTGCCGCTGCCAGGACTTGTTCAGGATTGCACGCAGCATTCTTGTGTAATTGCCATCTAGTTTCTTCTCGAGCCGTTTTGTTAGCGTCCATGTAGTGCATCCGAGGGATTTCTGTTCATGCCTTTGGGTTTAGTTAGGCTGAGAACCTTTCGGCTCTGGACATGGGTTAGTTAGGTACAAACTTGATGCAGGTGTTAACGTGCGCGCGGGCGGACGTGTCACTCAGAGATGTCACAATAGTCCAAGACGAAACGGGGTGACAGGGTGCGAATGACGTCACGCATCGGAAGCGCGCGGAGGATTTTGGGGATTTCGAAGAAAGTTGGAGGGTTGAAGCTAGACGCCGAACGAGGAGGTTCGACTTTTGGGGCTCGCTGAAGCGAAACGAATTTGCGCGCCATGGGTGCCGCACGAGATAGGGGCCAGATGAAGAAGCCGGCATAAAAAGATTGTGTCTCTCTCTTTATGTCTAAACCTTTAACTCAAAAGTAATAAAAAGGTTTCGTGCCTGAACAAAGTTGTTACGTGTTTTCGAATTTCGAGATTCCTATGTTCTGGGTCTTCTATATGAGCATTATGTATATATGTTACCAACATTTAAGGTCCATTTCATCCATTTCGCACATGGCCATATTTGTGTATATGACTATGTAACAATGTAACATTCAATCATTTACTTATAAGTAAACTGTTTGGTTGTTAAAAGATTTTATAAATAAAAGTAAAAGTTGAAAAATTATTTACTGAAGCTGTAATTGAAAATCAAGAATTTGTTCATTTTTTAATAGATTTTAAAAGCAGGATTGCTTTATTTTACCTAAAACATATTCTGATGAAAATATTTACGTTTTATTTTTATAGTAAATTGCCATTTTCATATTTATATTATTCATTGTGTATTTTTTTAATATGGACAGAGACTACTTCGACATTGTAGCAGGTGTGCTGCAAGGAGATACATTAGCCCCATACCTGATTATTATCTGTCTAGACTACGTGCTTAGAACGTCTATAGATTTAATGAAAGAAAACGGTTTTAACGAAGCAAAGGAAAGAAACAGAAGATACTCCGCACAAACTATTACGGACGCGGACAACACCGATGACAGTGCTTTTGGCAAATACACCCGCTCAAGCTGAATCCCTGCTACATTGCTTGGAACGAACAGTAGGTGGCATAGGCCGCCATGTCAACATAGACAAAACGGAATACATGTGCTTTAATCAAAGAGGAGACATCTCCACACTAAAGAGTGATCCTCTGAAACCCGTGGACAAGTTCACCTTCCTAAGATGCAACATCTCATCAACCGAAAATGACATCAACACGCGACTAGTAAAGGTATGGATGGCTATTCATAGACTATCGGTCATATGGAAGTCATACCTGACCGATAAAATTATACGCATTTTTTCCAAGCAGTGGTCGTATTAATACTGCAATATGGATGCACCACATGGACCCTAACAAAATGCATGGAGAAAAATCTTGACAGAAATTACTTAAGAATGCTGGGAGATACACTGAACAAGTCCTGGAGCCAACACCCCACAAAACAGCAGCTGTACGGACACCTACCACCCATCAAGAAAACTATTCAGGTTAGTCAAACCAGACATGCGAGACACTGCTCGAGAAGTAAGGACGAATTCATAAGCGATGTACTCCGTTAGATCCTTCACACAGACGAGCAAAGGTTGGACAACCAGCTAGAACCTATATGCAACAGCTCTGTGCTGATATAGGATCTAGTCTGGAAAACCTCCCGGGAGCGATGGACGATAGACGGGTGGCAAAAGAGAGTCAGCAAGATCCGTACTGGCAGTGTGACATGATGATGATGATGATGATTACTAGTATTAATATTTTTTCACTAACATTATCCTACTTTCGTTAGTTTTGGTAATTTTTTCCAGGGAGTTTCTATTTGTGTGTGTTGCCTGTCATCTCAGTTACGCCTCCTCCCTGCCAATATTTGTTCACAAGTTTATGTCTTTTTACTTTATGAAACCAAACAAATTTTCTCATTTTCTGTTGTGCACCTTTGTTGTCTACCATCTCAAGTAAACCCTCCACGACAACATGAGTTATTCAATCCCAACCTTTGTAATATTACGGACGGGCGCTGTCGTTGAGAACGCGCGAGCACATCGGCTGTCATCAATCATTGAAAAATGTCAGGAACCTAGCGCGTGCGGGCAGAATGACCTGTAGAATTGAAGCGTGATTTTAATATAATCCCGTTTGAACTTTCACGTGCTACACTATTGTTTTCACTGGCGTTTCACCGAGCCTTCTGGAACCTTCGAATTGATCCATCAAATCTCTATATAAGAAATCAAGTAGCGAGATTTTGACAGTTCAAGGCAGGTTTCTAAACAGGTTCAACAGAGATCCAGGACACCCCGATCCGTGACATACCCAGCCTGTCAACAATAGGACTGATATGAACGTATCAACAAGGCCGCTATAACGACGCTGCTGTCAACCCAAGAAGGGGAAGGAAGAAGAACGCTATCGAACAAACTTTTTTTAACTACCGCCCACTGTAGTCCCCATGAATAAAAGCGACTACTATTTTCTTCCTTAAATTTCGAGTTTTGAGTGTTTCTTTCCTGCTGACTCCTTTCTTTCAGACACAACATATTTTGGTCCTATGTTACACCTTCTCACATTATGAAGTAAAAAACCCAGTTCCTTATGTTCTATTGAATGGATTTATTTTCTATAATTTAATTCGTACCTGCATGGCACTATCTCAGTTATTTTTATCGCTAATGATATGCAGAGTATTGACCTCATCTTCATGGTTTTACAATGTTTCGGTCAATACGTCCTTCGGCCTTCTTCAGGTGATTTATATCGAACATGGGAACCTACACAGAACCTCAGACTGAAAGCTTTATTTAAACCACGGGAGGTAGACTGTTCCAATTCTGTTAAACCTTACCAGGTACAAATGTTAAGCCACAGAAATTATTGCTTTTAATTCTTACCTGTAGTTGGAAATGATCCTGCAACCTCCGGATAATTTTACTTAGAAGCACTTGCCAACCAAACGCCTTTTCTACTGCGCCATGTGTCCTTGCTGGATAATGCAGAGTGACTTTTTGGAACTTATAAACGTAATGTCTCCATCAACCCTTGATATACTCCTCTCTTCTATCGTGTTCAATTTTTTACCTGAGCTCATGTCGCATTTTTTTATCAAGTCTGTTTGATTAATGGTTCCAAAGTGTATTCATCTCTATACCTCCTCTGCTCACTGTACTCCATCATATGCTATTCAAAGTGATAAAAATTATCAAGCTTGATCTCAGAAATTTAGACAAATATCAGTCATTTTTCCATCTCGATAAATCTTTGAAATAAACCGAAAAAAAATTTACTGACTAAAGATTTTACTAAGAATCTGTACGACCTTGCATTATGCGAGGTTCCATTAAAAGCTTAGCATAGATTAAATTTGGCACGAAGTCTCATGTATAGGTAGTGTATGAATAACAGCTAACTAACGTGTTTATTACAAGCTTACTATTTACCCTTCCGTTTGAAGATAGCAGTTATATAATTTTTGTACCAAGTCGTCACATGAGAAACCGTAGACAAGGGATCTAATCTCACTCAATATACTTATTACAATTTCCTTTACAATTACCATTAAAACAACTCACCACTGGGCCGTTATGGCGACTTTGTTTCTGTGGGCCATATTCATTTCCTTACATTGTTATGCCATGTCAACTGGGACTATAGAATACGCTGACGGCTCATCTGCAGACGGTTAAGACTTCTCTCAAGCAGGCCGTGGGTGGCGACCCATAATGAATGAGGACGGGATCCGGGTGACTGAGCAGTCTGTGACGCAGCAACCGATGTGGTTGCGTGACGTGCAACGCTCCATTTGGGTAAAAATGCTGGACTTGCAGCCTCGAAGTAAGCGATTTTGAACTGCGTCGCAGTATTACGTTAAATTTTGGATGAATACCCTGGGGAAACCATTGAATACTTTTTTCCTCCCAGCTTTCGGTTAGATAATAGCACTTCTGTTGTTACTACAACGAGAGATTTGGTATTAAATAACCAATGAAGATTGATATGCCATTAAACAAAAAAACAAACTAAACCAAATTTTACTAAACATTTCACTTCGGCCCTTCTGGGGGTGTCCTCGTGGTGTATTAGTTACAACACTAAACTACGAAATCGTAGAACGCGAGTTCGAACTGCAGTCACGCTATTACGTTCACTTTCAGACAAATACACTTGGAAAAGGTATGAACCTCTTAATTCTCCAAGCTATAGGTTAAATAGCATCACTGCTGTTCTTCGAGAAATATGGCTTTGGCATCAAATAAACCATGAAGGTTGATATAGCATTAAACCAAGAAAACAAATCAAACCTCGGCCCTTCTGGGCTAGACAGACCTTCGAAGAGGCCTGACCCAATCATTCGGCTGGTCATGTCAAACCCGACCATCTATAAGATTGTTCTGAACATATTCTTCAAATTGCTTTTGTGGCAAGTAAGTAACTAGCCCTATTTTGTCTTCAAGGGGTTAGAAGGCAATAACTGAGGGGCAACTGACCTGAGATAGTAATATTCTGAAACATTTAAACTTTGTACAAACAAAGGATTAATATTACATAGAAATTTTGGGAGTTGTTCAGTAAACGAGGTTCCAATATATATATATATATATATATATATATATGTGTGTGTGTGTGTATACATGAGATGTGGCATTAAATAACCATTAAGCGTTTGTATACCATTAAAGCAAATAAGCGAACCCAAATACTATATAGTGCAGTTTTATGTTTAATTTTCTCTCTTGTGTTGTCAAAAAAAGGATAAAAGAAATGTTTTAAAATTACTCATTCTGAGTTCGTTCAATCGAGGGGATTTAGGAAGGTAGACGAGAGAAAAAAAAGGATTTTCTTGCAACCTACTTGGATAGCTTTTGCATAATGGATTACGCGTAGATGTAAGCAGGAAACACCCCTTGTCGGCTAACTCATTCAGAGTTATAGCTGAGAATATCAAGTAAAGTGACAAGGGAAAACAAAGAAGGGAAGAAAACCAACTCCTCTGTATATATATATATATATATATATATATATATATATACGCATACATATATATATATAGGGAGTGATTTTGTGTGATTTTTTGTGTGTATATGTGTGTGATTGTGTGTGTATGTGTGTGATTGTATGCGTGTGTTTGTGTGTGTGTATATGTGTGGGATTGTATGTGTGTGATTGTGTGTGTGTGTGTGTGCGCGCGCATGTGTGTGTGTGTGTGTGTGTGTCTGTGTGTGTGTATGTGTGTGTGTGAGAGAGAGAGAGAGAGAGAGAGAGAGAGAGAGAGAGAGAGAGCGTTTCCCTTTACAAACTTACTTTGAAAACTTCCGAAAGTGCATCAAGTATGCATTTTACAAAAAGCGACGAGACAGACATTCATGGCTGCAATCATTTAGTATTTATGACTGCGTGAGTAAATATGGTGGTATGACAAATCCAAGCCAAGGCAAGTTAAGTCTCGTTGAACAAGTCACGTGAGACAGGGACCAAACGCAAACACGCATGAGTATGTGGACTGACGTGCACCCACACACATATGCAATAAAAGAATTTAGGGCGTATTTTCATTCGGAAAGCATTGAATCAAGGTGTCTGAACAAAGAGATGATAGATTATATCAATGGTAGTGTATTTCTCTATTATTACCTGTGGTTGGGTTCAGATCACAAATAAAAGCAGGAGTTTTTAATGCTTATAAAGAAACAGATATTTATAATTATTTAAAAAAAAAATCCCGGCGCCAATAAAAACAATCAGGATAGGGTACTGCCGATTACTCCCTGACCCTTTTTAGCTTGGGGAAGCACTTAATCCTACAGCAGATTGGGAAAAAGACAAATATGCTAAGAATACAGTAATATATGAGTATAATTGAGGGATTTAACTGAGTGGTTAATTGAGTGATTTATTATGTGAATAACTGAGTGATTAAATGAATGATTAATTGTGTGATTAACTGAGTGATTAATTGAGTGATTGATTGAGTGATTAATTGTGTGATTAACTGAGTGATTTAACTGAGTGATTACTTGAGTGATTTAACTGAGTGATTAATTGAGTGATTAATAGAGAGATTAATTGTTGATTAATTGATTTTTACGTCAATTCAACCATTATTAATTCTTTTTTGTCTTGAAGTTAGCCAATTGCATACATTGTTTGTGTATATTAGCATTTTACGTACAGTTGTTTCTTAAAATTGATTGATTTATTTTAAAAGCGTGAAAACCAATCTAGGGTTATTTTATGCCAAAGGTTAGGGAATTGTGTTCATTGTACGTTTATATATCTTTTTTGTATAGTTGTCTCGTAAGGTTTTTTTCACACAGTTCTATTATAATTTTTAAACAGATCAATTTGACCCATAGATGGGACCCTAACAGGTTCTACTTCTCCGAGTCAGAGTGGACCTGGGAGTATTGACAATCCACACTCTCCAAATCCTCACCAGTAGATACAGTTTAGTGCTATATCTAGGATGTCCTTGGCCTAATGAGTAAAGTGTTCGCCAATGGTCCGGAAGACCGGGGTTCAATCCCAGGTCGAGTCATACCAAAGACTCAAATAAATGGTACTTGATACCACCTTGCTTAACAGTCAGCATTATATGGTAAGGATCAAGAGTAAAGTGAATCAATCCAGGGAATGGAGTATCGCCCTTCCCCCTACACCTCGGTGTTGTAGCTACTGAAAAGGGAGCCTTCAGGTCACCCTCGACTATTGTCACCAACTTAACTTACTTATCTGTTGGGAATAAAATCAGCGTCTACAAAGCTCCACAAATAAGATGATTAAAACAGTTATTTATCTCTGGTATTGTAATTTTGTTATATTGCTTCTTTGTTTAGTAATGAGAACAACGATCTACATTTTCAAGATATGGCAGTTTCACTTTCTGTCAATGTAAAACAGTCGAGATAACGATTATCATCAGTTTAAATCCGTGAAATATTTATTCATAATATCAAATCGTTTGGATTTGTATAAAATTTGTCGATATAAGTTATTCTTAAACTATTTTAGCAGAATGATGAAAATCATCACAAATTTGTATTAAAAAAATCAATTAATTTTTCAAATAGCTTTCGAAAGAACTAGAACATTTCTAAAAAAACAAAGAAGAAAAAAAAAGAAGAGGAATTCATGTTAATCGAATCTAAAGAAACTAAGCTATTTCTGTTTAATCTCTTTTTAAAGTTGTAAAAGATATAGCGGATTTCATAAAATTAGATTGTGATGTAAAATTTTTAACCACTCTGTATACTAGATTAATTCATTTACGAGTATATACGGCATATCTAAAATCTTAAATGAATGTTCTCTTTATGTAATCACTTAGCCTTTGGAAGAATCTGTTTGACCAGATTGCCCAGTCAGCTGTGGCTGTAGAATACACTGACTGCACCTCTGCAGAGGGGTAATACCCCCCTAACGAGTGTCCTGGATATGACACTAAACAATCTGATGGTGAGGTTCAAGCAGTGCTGGAGCTTTGGGGAATGCGGAGTACTCCTTTAGTGCCATCACTCCAAGGTCCACTCTGCCCCGGAGTGGTAGCACCTGATAGGGCACTATCTATGGGTTAAATAGAACTAACAGCATGCTAAACTGAATTGTTTGATTAAACTGAATAGCTTGAAATAGAAATGTTTTTGACAATGAAACCGAACTTACATTCAAACTGCATGCTTATACCTAACTGAATTATTTGAAATAGAACTGTTTTTCGACATTAAAACTGTATTTACACTTAATTGAATTTTTACATATAACTGCTTGAATAATTTGAAATAGAAATGTTTTTGACAATTAAACAGTGTACTTATGCTAAACTGAATTGTTTTAAATAGAACAGATTATTTTCATAAAAATGGATTTGGCATTAAATAACCTACAAAGATTGATATGCTATAAAACACACCAAACCAAACTAAACAGTTTAACCAGAAAATCAACATTCGAAATCATGAAATTTTACCTTAATTAAAATATCTAATTTAATGAAATTATGTATTTTGACGATGAAAGGAAATCAACAGAAATAGATTTTAAACAGCTAATGTATCCATGCTTTAAAGAAATCAACAAAAATGCAAATATTTGCTTGGTTTTACAGTATGTCAACCGTTTGTTAAACAATGGCACTAAATAACACCCTCGGCCCCCTGGCATAACAGATGTGTTAGACATTTGCTGGGATTTGATTTATAGGAGATAAGTTCAATCTCAGATAAAACAAAATGAATCAAAACTCCATGATAGTCACATCATGTCATTATTCTTGAGTCCTGTAAAAAGAAATATGCAACAACTTTAATCAATATAAGTTTGTTTTCTTTTTTTGAGATCTGTATATTTCCAGTTTCTTTTCTCGCCAAGGAACAAGTAACAACCTTCTGTTCCTTCTTTGAGACCTTTTACTTTTCCAAGCAACAACATTATATATTGTTGGATTGTTGGAGGGTCTTCAGCTTTAAAACTGAAGACACTCTTATTTTCCAAGCAATTACAAAGTTTCACGTAATTATTCCAATCTAACAATAACAATCATTTGGAAACTGATATATATATATATATATATATATATATATATATATATATATATATATATATATATGTATATATATCAATTAACTGCTCTTTAATTCTTTACAAGCCTTTATATGGCTTTAATTATTCGTAACTCATACAAATGATTAGTTCGCTAGTATATGATTTCAAGTACTTATATCAAATATTCATGATTTAAGAGCAATTAACGGTAATTTGTCATTTTTTAAACTGATAAAAATGACATACCATGGCAATGTTTTAAGAGCCAATATATTAATCTTATTTCAAACCATTCTAAACATAATGTAGCAAGTACCTGTCCTCGTGTTAAGAATGGTTTCTGTTTTTTTTTTATATTTAATGGCATAGCAACTTTCATTGGTTATTAAATGCCCAGGCCATCGTTGTAGAAAACCCAGTAGTAGTTATTTTGAACCCTTAACTTGGAAGATAAGTAGTTTCACGCCTTTCCTAAGTGTATTAGTTCGAAAGTGAACTCGGTAGCACGACAGAGATTCGAATTTGCTTACAAGATTCAGCAGTCCGGCACTTTAACTATAGGGCCACGGAGACTTACCTTAGACAGAATTGGAGTAATCACAATTAAAGAATATCTCCAAAAAGCTGCAGACCTTTTGAACCTGAAAAAAATTCTAGAAAACTCAGGGTCGAATTATATGATGCGGCTAAAATCCAAACTTTTACCTCAAGGTGATCAGCCAGAGAATAGTTTTCTAAACAATCAATATACAAAACTTACTGTAGCTCACATCCACTACTCCAGTCGCACTAATACGTTCACTTTCGGGCAAATATCCTTGAGAAAGGTATGAACCCCCTTTATCCTCTCAGCTATGGGTTAAATAGTACCTCAACTGTTCTTCTAGGAGAATGGCTTTGGCATTAAATAACCTGCAAATGTTGATATGCCATTAAAAAAAAGAAACCAAACCAATCATACCATCTGCCACAAGCATTTCTAACTTGAAGTCGTGTTTGATGAATATATATCTAACAAATTCACAAATGATAAAACTGTTGAAAGATTTAATTACTATATTAACGCTATATCACTTGCCGTTTCAAAAACTAGATGCCCTGGTGTAAACGGTAACGTCTTCGTAACCTTCGGTATATCTGGGGGTCCACTATAAAGCAGATATAATCTCTTTTTTACCTAAAAATGTTGAGGTCAGCTTATATGCCAGGTTGACTTGTAGTCGCAAATTACGGTATTTTTTTTTTTCCATTAGTGAGATCGTTACATACTGTATCACTTGGTTTTGTTTTTATTGTAACGTAAATATCCTTCTGTTTATTAGTTTATATCATATCAGGATAGATTAATTGGAAGAAATATCCAATTTCTATTATATTTGGAAGAAATATCCAATTTCTATTATATTTATACGACATATACGCTCGCAGTTATTCGTAAACATTTAGACTTGGACACAAATATCATATCTCCAGCCGGCAATTACACAAGAATGCTGCGTGCAATCCTGAACAAGTCCTGGCAGCAACACCCCACAAGACACCAACTGTACGGCCACCTGCCCCCTATCACGAAAACTATTCAAGTTAGGCGAACCAGACATGCAGGACATTGCTGGAGAAGCGGAGATGAACTCATAAGAGATGTACTCCTATGGATACCCACACACGGCCGCGCAAAAGCAGGACGACCAGCACGAACGTACATTCAGCAGCTATGTGAGGATACAGGTTGTTGTCCTGAAGACCTACCTAGGGCGATGAACGATAGGGAGGAGTGGCGAGAGAGGGTCAGGGATATCCGTGCTGCCAGCACGATATGATGATGATGATGATATATATATATGACCCCCATATATGGCTGAGAAAAGCAGGACGACAAGCTCGAACATACATACAGCAGCTCTGTGAGGATTCGAGATGTAGCCCTGAAAACCTGCCAGAGGCGATGAAAGATAGGGAGAAGTAGCGAGAGAGGGTCAAGAATATCCATGCTGGCGGCACGACATGATGATGATGATGATGATGATAATATATATATATATAAATGAGAGAGAGAGAGAGAGAGAGAGAGAGAGAGAGAGAGGAGGGGGACTGATAATAAAAAATGGTAGAAGGTTAGCATGGACTTTTCGTTTTCCAAAAGGCGTAAAGACAAAGCTATTTATCGTTCTGAAAACAATCATATATGCACCCAGTATAGCAATTAAAATGAAAGAAATATTCCAATGAAATTAGTGATAATGAAATAAATTAGAAATAAATATTAATATCAATGCTTGATATAAGAAAATAAAAAAGCAATATATATGTTTTTATTCGACAAACGTTATTTCTGATATTGGTTTCACGTAACCCTTTTCAACCCGGAGTATCATTTTAATTAATTTGGTCCCAATCATTTTTTGTAAATATCTCCTCCACACATTTAATTTACGCCAGTAGCCTATAATGGTATCTTTCCTTCTCTCTCTCTCTCTCTCATTAGCAATATATATCTATCTCTCTACCCTCTTTCTCTCTCTCTCTCTCTCTCTCTCTCTCTCTCTATATATATATATATATATATATATATATATATATATATATATATATATATATACACTGATTCTTATTATTAAAAGTACATACCTTAGGCTGGACTAACTCATTCGAGTTTACTGAACATGCTTGTTGCCACTGAAGGCAAAGTTCAAGTTCAATTCTGAGTAACTTGTGTATACTGTGTTGAAAGTAAAAATATAGTAAAAAATTATATATATATATATATATATATAATTTAGAGTATATGTACACATACATACATACATACATGCTGTATACTTTCGTATGCATTTACATTATGACCACTGAAATACACACACACACACGCACACACACACATATATATATATATATATATATATATATATATAAAGACATGGAAGTAAATAATTGAAAGGAATTCGACTGTATGGTGTAAAATGAAAAATCCATTTAATCCAAAAGTTATGGATTTTAGGAAGGAAAATCGACGTTAGAACGTTACGGTTTTAATGAACCTTTGTCAGGAATTTAAAATGGTAAAATAAGTATTTCATTGATGTTTTATGAACACTTGTTTAATCATTTTAGATCCTGATGAAGGTTCATGAAAACTGGAACGTTTTAACGACGACTATCTTTCTTATTAATTAGTTACATTTAAATCACTTTGTTTTTCATTTTTTTCTCGATATATATATATATACACACATTTCACTCTCTCTGTCTCTCTCTCTCTATATATCATCATCATCATCACCTCGTGCTTCAAGCACGGATATCTCTGAGCCTCTTTCGGTACTTCTCCGTATCGTTCATCACCTCTGGCAGGTCTTCAGGGCTACATCCCGTATCCTCACATAGTTGCTGTATGTATGTTCGAGATGGTCGTCCATATATGGGGGTCCATTGGAGTACATTACTTATGATCCCGTCCCTGCTTCTCCAGCAGTGTCCTGCATGTCTGATTCGTCTAACTTGGATAGTTTTCGTGATAGGAGGCAGGTGGCCGTATAGCTGGTGCCTTGTGAGGTGTTGCCGCCAGGACTTGTTTAATATTGCTTGCAACATTCTTGTGTAATTGCCGTCAAGCTTATTCTCCAGCCGTTTAGTTAGCGTCCAAGTAGTGCATCCATACAACAGTATCAATACGACCGCTCTCTGGAAGAAACTGCGTTTGATTTTATCGGTCAGGTCTGATTTCCATATGATCGATAGCCTTTCGATAGCTGTCCATGCCTTCATTAGCCGTGGGTCAATGTCTTTTTCGGTTGATGAGACACTGCTTCCTAGGTTGGTGAATTTGTCTACCAGTTTCAGAGAGGTTCCGTCTATTGTGGAGATGTCGTCCGTTTGATTATACCACATATATTCCATTTTGTGTGCATTGGCATGGAGGCCAATGCCCAAGGCTGCTCGTTCCAAACTATGCAATAGTGTTTCGGCTTGGTTGGCTGTATTTGCCAGTATCGCTATGTCATCAGCGTAGTCATATATATATATATATATATATATATATATATATATATATATATAAAAGTAGGGAAATTTGGCGACCGTAGTCGATCATGACCCGAAGGCACTCTTTTCAATAGCTATTACACCGAGGTGTAGGGGAGGGTGCTACTCTTTTCCCAGGATTGCTTCTTTTTACACTTTATGCGTACTTTATAATGCTGAGTGTTAACCAAGAAGGTATCAACAACCATATATATATATATATATAGATAGATCATGTATTGTGTATATATCTATATACATATATTTATATATATGCATATAATATATGTATGTAAATATATGTATATACACATATATATACATATATATATATGTACTTGTATGTATATATATATATATATAAATTTTCAAACACGTTTGCATTATGCCTTCAGTTGAGTCATGAATGTTTTCTTTCTTAAAATGTGACATTGTATGATTTTCTCCTTTAGTCTTGGGATTTTTTTCTTTTCACAGAAAATTGACAATCCTGGCAAATCGAAGAATTTAGGAATCTTGTTGTGGGTGATTCCAAGGAGAATGATATGAACAAAAAATTCTCCGAAATGATTATTCATGTACAATAAGAATCATTTTACAGTTGGATGACAAGGCGTAATCATCTGAAACGTACGAAAACGTAAGTTGCAGAAGAATGTATATTATCTGTTCCCACTAAAACGTGAAAATATTAGCTTTATTCAAATGTGGAACTGAATGAACGTATAAGCACGAAGCTGTGAGTTAAAAACAGAAAGAAAATAAATAGATAAATAAATAAATAAACACGGTGAAGACAGAAACATATAAAAAGACTACGTCAACGAAATGAAAGTTAGAGATTGTTTTATTAATATTAATGGCATGTCAACGCCTCCAGTGTTATTTTATGAATATTCTTTCTTAGCATTTATCGAGTAATTTCTTAACAATTTTTTTACACACAGTCCAATCGAAAGCGAATAATTTTTTACTCATATTTCAAATGTCCTGAGAAATAATAATCATAGAACATTCACATAAACAACAAATATTTAAATTTAACATTCACTACTACTCGAAACCAGAGTGGAGTTGGGAGTAATGGCAATGAAGCGTTACTCTAGAAGATTTGCCAGTTTAGTTTGATACACACGACATTCCTTTTGGTATTACCCCTTAACTGTGTATACAGTCGAGGTATTTGATTCACATAAACACCAAATATCTAAATTTAACATTTACTACCGCTCGAAAGCAGAGTGGAATTGGGAGTAATGGCCATGAAGCGTTACTCTAAAAAAACATGCCAGTTTAGTTTGATACACACGACATTCCTTTTGGTATTAACCCTCAATTGTGTATACAGTCGAGGTATTTGAAGCCCCGTCTGGAAGAAAAGAAATTTGCAAAGTATCTTCATTTTTTGGTGTAAATCGACAAAAGATCATAGTTCAAATAGTTTTATAGATGCTGTTCTTGATAAAAATGGATACTGCTCAGTATTGAAAATTCTATCCCGAAAACTATCATTCCGACGTAACTTCAAATGCGCACGAAAAGCTCTATGTTATAATTACAGAATCCTCAATCTGTAATTTTTCATATCTATCTAAAAATGTTTATACATAGGCTACATGGGGCTACTAGTTCTACTTACCTTAGTTCATTTGTAATTTACACCACTCAGGTGGGGGAAGGCATTGCTACTACACCTCGTCTATATATATAAATATAAAGAGAGAGAGCGAGAGAGAGAGAGAGAGTGTGTGTGTGTGTGTGTGTGTGGTGGTAGATAGGTATATTTATGCAGGACAAGAAAGATAAAAATTGTAGCCGGTTATAATAATCAATAAATCGATACCTTATGGTGAGCTGAAAAAATTATTTCCGTCAGAATCAAGGTATTGGTACATATATAGTTCTGAATTTGCGAGAAAACATTGTTTAAAGACAAACATTTTTATTTCTATTATTTGCCTGGTGACACCCAAATTTATTGCCATTGTTATGCATAACTTCTTGATATGCCTTCTGCCAACTTAGATCTAGGATTTTAAAACAATTGTCTACACTTAATTCAACTCATGATTAGTTCATTGATTTTTAACGGCATGTCAACCCGTTATTTTATGTCTATACGTTAGGGAATTGCATACATTATACATTTGTATTTACACTTTCTGTGTAGTTGATATCGTAAAACTCTTACAAGTTTTTTTACTCTCAGTTTTATGATATCAATTATTCCTCTCAAAGACAAATAATTTGCACATAGTATAATGTTGTCGTTTCTTTTTATTTTTTGTCTTATGGCATATCAACCTTTTTAGTTATTTAATGCAAAATTCACCCATTAGAAGGGCAATAGTGGGAGGAAAGAATTTCAAATTATAGTTTAGTGCGGGAATTATTTGGACCGTTGAGGTTTCGATTTCATATTTTCGACCAACGAGGATGATTTATCCCATTCTGATCGGATGACTTTCCCGGCCAATATAAAAGACAGTGTAAACACACACACACACACACACACACACACACTCTCTCTCTCTCTCTCTCTCTCTCTCTCTCTCTTACTCTAGCAGCAGACCACCATCAACATGAGGAGAGCACATTCAGTTTTTAGACCGTTGTTTTCTAGGAAATCATTCCTTTATCATTTATTCATTCCTCCTAGACCAACTTGTCATCGAAGCTTCAAATTGGATGTCTAATTTCTGCTCTAACATTTGTAACTATTTTCTTCCATTTTTACGACTCGCAGTACAAGGTTTATCACTCTTGCTGTCATTAAAGTTTTTGGAACTGCCCAATATTCTCGTCCACTCATTTGTTTTTCTTTTTTTCTCAATATAACAAAGGCAACAGGACTAATCAACCAAAATCTGCTTTTGTTATAATACCTTGTCAAAAGTTTTAGTCCGAAAGAGGATGCAATAGCTTGACTGGAGATCGATCTCACAATGATGACACTATCCAGGATGATAAGCCACTACAGCACAGGGACTCCTCACAGTTGTATGGTTTCAAGTATTCCGATCTATTACTAATAATTATATAGCTTCAAGTACTTATTTGTATTCGGTAAGTCATTTGTTTACACAGAGCTATATGCTGTCAAGTAACTAATAATGATTCTTAAAAAGTTGGCGACCGTAAACGACGGTGACCAGAAGGCTCCCTTTTCAATAGCTACTACACCGAGGTGTTAGGGAGGGCGCTTCTCCTTTCCCTGGATTCCTTTACTTTACCTTATAATGCTGAGTGTTAAGCAAGGAGGTATCTTGAACCATTTTAAGGTCTTTGGTGTGACGAAACCTGGGATTGAACACAGGTCTCCCGGACCATTGGTGAACACTCTACCCATTAGGCCAATGACCCGGTTTATTAGTAAATGTACTATAGCTTCAAATAATTATATTAAGTCCAAGTTACAGTTGCATCTATTCGTACCTAAAAAAAAGTTTGCCAACAGTTGTGTTTTCACGTATTCCTATGTAATACTAATAATTATACGATCTCAAGTAATTATTTCTGTTTAATAAAAGTTATTTGTTGCCGTATCATTATATGGTCTCAAGTAATTATTTCTATTGAATAATAGTTATTTGTTCTCTTACCATTATATAGTCTCAAGTAATTATTTCTATTGAATAATAGGTATTTGTTCTCTTACTATTATATAGTCTCAAGTAATTATTTCTATTGAATAATAGTTATTTGTTCTCTTACCATTATATAGTCTCAAGTAATTATTTCTATTGAATAATAGTTATTTGTTCTCTTACCATTATATAGTCTCAAGTAATTATTTCTATTGAATAATAGTTAATTTTCATGTACAATTATATTGTCTCAAAAAATTATTTCTCAAGTTATATGCTTTCAGTGTAACTAATAATAATACTTAGTAAATGCCTTTAGCTTCAGATAACGATTTTAAATCCAAGTTACAATTGCAACTAGTCATATCTATGACAAATTGTTTGCACACAGGAGTATGCGTTCAAGTATTCTTATCTAGTACAAATAAGTAATAATGTTTTAAATAAATATTCTTGACAGCAATTACACAAAAATGTTGCGAGCAATATTGAACAAGTCCTGGCGGCAATACCCCACAAGGCACCAACTATACGGCCACCTGCCTCCCATCACGAAAACTATCCAAGTTAGACGAACCAGACATGCAGGACACTGCTGGAGAAGCAAGGACGAGCTCATAAGTGATGTACTCCTATGGACCCCCGGATATGTCCGAGCAAAAGCAGGACGACCAGCTCAAACATACACACAGCAGCTATGTGAGGATACGGAAAGTAGCCATGAAGACCTGCCAGAGGCTAAGAATGATAGGGAGAAGTGGCGAGAGAGGGTCAGGGATTTCCGTGCTAGCGGCACGACATGATGATGATGATGATGATGATAATGATGATGATGAATATTGCCCAGTCGGCTGGGACTGTAGAATACACCGACTGCTTTTCTGCAGAGGAGTAAGACGTCTCCATCAAACGAGTGTCCTGTTTATGACATTAAATAATCTGATAGTGAGGCTCCAGTAATACTGGAGCTATGGAAAATGCAGAGTACTCCTTTATTGCAATCGCTCCCTGGTCCACTCTGGCCGGGAGTAGTAGCACCTGATAGGACCATATCTATGGGTCAAATAGAACTTAAATGCGTACTCATGCTAAACTGAATTGTTTGAAATAGAACTGTTTTGAATTTTAACTGTTTATAAACAAAAACTACACTTATACGAAACTGAATTGTTTAAAATCTAATTCGGCGTTAAATGACCAGAAAAGGGTTGATACACCGTAAAAAAAAACAACCAACCAACCAATCACTATTTAATAATAGTCATTCACACCGCTATATATTTTCAGGTAACTGATAACAATCCGAAAAAAACCTTCAAGTAATTATTGTTAATGCAAATGTTTTACAGTTATAAAGTATCAGGCATTTCTAACGAAATATAATCATTTTTGAAACAGATTATTTTTGACCGATAGATTGGAAACCAACGGTAGGCCTCTGAAAGTATAATCCGCAGTTTTTATACATTTTACTGACTGTAAACAAAAACTGTACTTATGCTAAACTGTACTGTTTGAAATAGAACGGTTTATATGTATAAAAATGGATTTGGCATTAGATAACCTAAAATGGTTGATATGTCATTAAACCAAACCAAACGAAACCAGAGCTGATGCATTTATTATTAAATATTATTCATTATTTATCATCAGTTTTCGCAAGATTCCGTTACTTAAGGAGAGATAAGTTTGTCCAGTATTTACAGTGGCCCTACTTAAGTTTCGTGCGCAAATCTAAAGCTCTGTACCAGACGAAACAAAGCTCATTAAATTACAAGTACAGTCATCTACTTTTCCATCACGTGAAATTTTTCTTTTTGTCAGTATTTTTTCAAAGGGATTTTATCTTTTATATTCTGTTCCTGTAACTAGATTCTGTTCTTCGTTTACGTTCTTTTTATTTAGGAAGTTTCGGTTGTGTACCCTCCGGAAATTTCCTGACCGAGTGGGATTTATTCTGTAAGGTACCAGCTGTTACCAGTTTATTGGACACCAGCTGCCACTAGTTGAATGAATCCAATACTACCCAAAAAAAGAGCTGGCGGTTAAAACGGTGAGATTAAGAATAAAGAATGTAAACAAAAAGATAGTCCAACTACATATGTACATACATGGTGGTAGCCACACTTGAGTCGTGAATGGCCATCTCGTGATATCATCTTGGAAAGTAATAATGAACCATGTCACGCATAGAAGTGACTTTTTCCTGTCTACAAGATACATAAAGTCTATGACCTGAGTTTAGCACTCAAGGGATTTAATCTTATGAGAAACTATTGTTACACCTTTTCTATGCTTTAATGTGCTTTTAAGCCCTCTCAGTAGCTTATATTTTGTTTCACAGGTGTGACAGCGAAACAGTTTTCGTCATAGAAATCAACGAGCCAAATACAAAACCTGGACGAAACAGTTTGCGCTTCACTCCGCAAATCCTTCCACAAGCACAGCATATATATATATATATATATATATATATATATATATATATATATATATATATATATATCGTTAGAAACAAGAAAATTAATAGATGTACTGTATTATAAATTCATTTCACCGGTATATCTTCTTCTTCAGATGGATTTGAACTGTGTCTTGAGCACTCTATTTGGATTATTCTCAGACTTAAATTATATATATATATATATATATGTGTGTGTTTGTGTGTGTGTGAGAGAGAGAGAGAGAGTGCGTATGATAAATATATATTAGTTTTTATATATATTTAATAGCATCGATGCTTATCCGCGACCACTGGTTTTAAGCCGCCTTTATACGACAATCATCAGGCAGATAAAGAGAGATTTTGAAAAAATCGAAAGAAATACGGTCAAAAGAATGTTTACGTTAGAATTGCATAGAACTCTTCTTGTGTGTGTGTGTGTGTGTGTGTGTGTGTGTGTGTGTGTGTGTGTGTGTGTGTGTGTGTGATATTTGTGCATTGTTATATGTGATGGTATATATTATCGTTAGTATTTGTGAGTATATACATAATCTATACATAATCTATCTCCATCTTCACCATCTACTATACCAATACCACCTACACCTCTAAAATCCTCCACACTCCTTCACAAAAAATCCCAAATACATTCACCTCACCATTAGTGCCATTTTCCTCCATTGAACCTTTATATCCATCACTAATGCTCGCCATAATTTCATGATTGTTAGAAATACCTTTTAATATTGTATATTTACGATATTCCTTACGTACATACCATTATAGATTACACTAACGTATATATCAATATAACATTAACACAACACTGGCAGCTAATACAAATTATTATAACGTTCATATTGCAGTCTACCACAGAACATATCCAAACGTATGACTACTAGTATTGTATAATACATCATAGTATATATATCAATATACCATGTCTCTTAACACAATGATATTCCCATCTCATCGATTATTCTTACGTTTTAAATCCAGTACCCATTTCGTCTAGTATACTTACATGTCAAATCAAAAATTATTTTTCTTTACAATGTAATAATGATGATAAATTTGTACCTTAATAAAAATCATCGCTACACACAATAAGAAGAACTATTTGGCTTAATCCCCAACTAACTCTCGACTTCCGCTACCTTCTACTACAGATCGCTACACATATTTTGATGAGACTGCCTCAAACCTGCTACGCGGTGCATGTATCATTTTATACACATATACTAACAATCTCATATTTGACCACATATAACAATACGCAAATATAATCGACACACAAACACACACAACAAAAGAGATATACAAAATTCTAACGTAAACATTCTTTTGATTGTATTTTTTCTGATATATATTCTGATATATATGATTTTTCCAAAATCTTTCTTTTTCAGCCTGATGATTGTCGCATGAAGACGGTATGAAACCAATGGTCACAGAAAAGCTTTCATGCTATTAAGTATATTTAAAAAACTTATAGATGTGTATTTATCTTTAAATCATATAATAGCTATAACATAGATATTGTGCTCTCACCAAAATATACTGCATTTGGTCTGCCAAAGACCCACCAAAGTGTGATAGTAACAACCATACCCTGTTATTATATATATTTTATATTTAATTGGAAAAATTAATGTCGTATTTGAATTATCACGACTAGAAAATCCGGCAAATACCTACATGCGACATACGGAACTCTGAACAGTTGTTTCGACCTTACTGGGTCTCATCAGCAGCGCATACAATGATCTCCACTACTAGAGATCGGACCAACAACCACAGAATGCAGAGGCCGAAACTCTACCACTGGGCTACCGGCTCATAAGCGGGACCGAATTAACTAGTCATGATGACAATGCACGACCACTTAACCTAATGTGTCTTGAAGGTACGTATTCCCTACGGAGGATGCGGTCACCACTGGGGCAACGTCTTCCCAAGTCGGTTTTATGAATCCGCATAACGTTAACCTCATGCTAATATATATATATATATACATATATATATATATATACGAGGGTCATTAAATGTATATATATATATATATATATATATATATATATAATAGGGTGGACGTGAGCCGTTAACATTGTTAGAACAACCGGTCTTTGAGAATGAAACATCTTAATTCACGCCTGTTAAGCTCCACATAAAATTGACCTTGTATCGTATCCTGATCGTGTGGAGGGTTGTTATATATATATATATATATATATATATATATATATATATACGATAGGTTTCCAGACCTTTTTTCGTCTGTGCATTTAAAATTGTCGTAGAATCTTGAAAATTCAGTATGTTATTGCTATACATCTTATAAGATTACCGACCATTTTTTATGATTTCAGGTTCAAATTACAGCAGTAATTGGAATACACCCTACTAAAGCCTGATTGTCACCGCTGGTGAATTTCAAAAATGCAATCTAAGACATTAGAAGAACGATATGCAATAAAATTCTGTTTTGAACTTGGAATAAATGATGCCACCGAAACGTATGGAATGCTTCGGACTGTTTTTCGACCACCTTGCATGAATCGAGCATCAGTTTTTGAGTGGCATAAGAGATTCAAGGTAGGGAGGGAGTCTGTGAGCGATGACGAGAGGTGTGAGAGGAGTAAGAAAGTCAATAGACCAGAGTTGATTGGCCAAAAAGATTAGGGTTAGGCTTACTATGTTGAGGTTTTAAGGGAGTTCAGGAAGAGATTCCGTCGGAAGAGGCCAACACTCTTCAAATCGGGTCAGTGCTATTTCCACCAGGACAATGCACCAGTCCACAACTTCATCCTTGTCGCAGACTATTTGACTAAGATGGGCATCAAGACAGTTCCTTACCCTCCCTATAGTTCAGACCTTGCTCCCTGTGACTTTTGCTTATTCTGTAAGCTCAGAGGCTGTCGTTATGAGACAATTGAGGAGATGAAAGAGACTGTGACGAACGTCATTGACGCGCTCACCCAAGAGGACTTCCATGGGGCCTTGCAGAAGTTGTTGGAACGGTACAACAAATGCATTTCAGCCGGAGAAGATTACTTAGAAGGGGACTAGAGTCTCAAGCGTGTACTATCAATAAAGGTGCCCATATAAAAAAAAAGTCTGGAAACTTATGGTATGCACCTCTTATATATATATTAAATTTCATAGTGTATGGAGTGTTCACCAATGGCCCGGAGGACAAGATGTAAATTCCAAGTCGAGTTATACAAAAAGCCAAAAGCCAAAAAATAGTTCTTGATGCCTCCTTGCTTAACACTGAGCATTATAAGATACGGATCAAGAGTAAGTGGAGCTCTCCAGGGAAACTAGTAGTTCTCTGCCACTCAATTTGGTGTAGTTGCTATTGAAACGTTGCCTTCATGTTGCCTTCGACTACAGCTGGCCAACTAACTTATATATATATACAGAGAGAGAGAGGGTGAGAGATGGGGAGAGAAAGAATGAAAGAGAGTTTTCTCCTATTATTGGTTTAAGGCTCTCCTGTATATATATATATATATATATTGTTTACTTTGAATAAAATTATTTCTTAGCATTTTTTGTGACGTTCTTCTCTCGAAGAACGTTGACGATTTCATGTACGAAAATTTCTTTCTTGACGACAAATTTATGCTCATTTCCTATTTCTTTCCGAATAAGCAAACAGTTTTTGGCGGATTGAGTGATGTAATAGTTAGCTAGCTATGCTTGCAAACCTACAAAAATGAGTTTGAGTCTCACTGGGTGCCTCATTCACATGGCCTTGTGCCACATCTAAGCAAAATGCTTAGTAGACTACTACTAAGTAAACAGTTAGCACAAATCGTACTAAGACGTACTAATGTTCAACGGAAATATTCTGAATATCATCAACACACACAAAAAAGTTAAATAATTGAATTTATGCGCTTTTATCACTTGAGGGGAATTGTCTTCCCATTTCTTTCCGATGAATCGATGTATTATTGTAGAAAACGGCTGGGACAAAGATACTGAATAACAATAATGATACCAATGAGATTTGTGTTGCATGTTCGTGTGGGTGTTCGTGTGTGTCCACACGTCCAAGTGCACATGTAAAAAAAATAGATTCGTCGAGTTTTATAAAGGAAAGATCTAGGGATAATCTATACGAGAAGGATAACTTTATATTAGTAATATTAAAATGTCAAGACTGGTTTTAGGCTCGTATTAATGTAGAACTGCTTCATTGGAAGATGAATTAGGAGTATTGTGAAAAGAATGTTCGTTGGTTTGGTTTCTTTGTTTTATGGCATATCAACCCTTGCAGGTTATTTAATGCCAAAGCCATTCTTCTCGAAGAACAGTAGTGGTACTATTTAACCCATAGCTAGGAGGATAAGGGAGTTCATACCTCTCCGAAGAGTAAGTGAACGTAATAGTGCGTCTGGAGTTCGAACTCGCTCACTACGATTCTGCAGTTCATCGCTTTAAACATGACACCACGAGCACACCAGCAGAGGAAAGAAAAATTGTTGAAAAGAGATTGATAAAAAAAAAAAATAATTCTCCCAGAACCAATAAAGTCAAAGCAAAAAATATAATAAACAGAAAAGCTGTAAATGTAGGTTATGTTGTGACAAATATGAAAAAGTTAATCCCGTAATACACTAATGAATCAATCTGGCTCAAAAGGAAAACAAGATTCGGTCGCATGACCGAGTTGTTAGGGTTAGGTTTATCTACTAGGAATTATGCTAGGAGATTAAATCTTTGCCATAGTGAATTAATTAACAAGAAGAAAAGATCTTGTCTACGATTATATTTTGCTATCCCCGTAGACCATAGAAAAAAATAAAGAGAATCGAAAATATAGACAAATACCTGGATCTTACCAGAGAGTTAATAAACTTGTCGCACATGAGGGTGCCAGTGATACTGTGGCACTACGTGCGGTTAAATATTTAATTAATGTATAAAAATTGAAATATATATATGAAATTTAATGTGTAACTCAAAAACAAAGGGATCCTTAAAATAAGTATCTTTTTGTTCAAAGCTTGTATTGACCTGGGGGAGCTGGTTGATTGTTTCTGAGGCTCAGTTAAGCGCAGAACGCTTGTTTTGGGTTTTGAGGGTCGACGGGTTTTTTTTTTAATTTTCATTTTGACAACTACATCCGTCGATCATAATGATAGGAAGGGTCATTTCGTGCAGCGTATTTTTCTGGTCCTTGTTTTAAAGATCAATGTCAAAAAGGATATTTAATTATAAATAAAGGTGAGCTGGGCATGGCTCATCCAGTCGGGTGAGGCTGGGAGTTTTTGGTTCAACCCCATTACTGTTCCCATTGGTCAAAGCGTCTAAGAAGGGTTTTCCCTGTGCCTGTGAGATATGGTCCTGAACTAGAATTGGCTGGACAATGGGGATATGACTCCTGATTGTCTTTTATTGGACAACCAATCAGAAACCTTTTAGATCCAGTTATTGATCTATAAAAATAGGATGTTAAAACGGGTCATCAGAGAGAACAAGAAAAGGGACCAGAAAACAACTCGAGACTGCCAAACTTTTCAATTCTAGACCCGAGGCACTCTGAACAACCTTCCGGCTATAAAAACTCAAAGTCCCAGACTTTTAGAGATATTAGAATCATACGAACCGCATCTAATTGTCACATTTCTCTCTCAATATTCTTCTTCTGTTTGCCAGGAAAGCAAACATTGTTGCTTTATTGTCTCACAAAAGTGTTTCAATAAAACCATTTTTGTTAAATTTTTAGCAACGGGTTTTTCTGTTTATTATTTGAGTTGCTAGACAATCTAGCCACTCATATTACCTAACCATCAGAAGAAGATTCGGCTGAATTGCGTCAACCTCCCTTCGTGGATCTTTCAAACACAGTGTGGGCACGGAAGGACTTGACAAAAGCAAACAGTCGGAAGCAAAGGTGGTAGTCACAAACACAATAGCCACAACAAGTACTGTGACTAGTAGTCACATCATATTGGGCCCCGTGACTAGCATAGGACCACAATACTAACTGAAGCTGATTAGCTTGGAACTATCTCGAAGAGCTTGGAAAGGAAAGTTGAGGAATTGATGATCAGAGGAAGAATCAAACCATCAGGAGCACAGCATTGTTCAGATCGACTAGAATACTGAGGAGAGTCCTGAAAACCTAAAAAGATTTGCTGTCACTCATACATAAATGAAAAAACAGCTGTTAAAACAAGTGTAAAAGATTTGCTAGAATAAAAGATCTATGATATGGTCCCAGAAAATGGAACTTGCGGCAAAAGAACAAACCCTACCAGAGGTGAAAATCCAAAGAGGAATTTTCCAGAGAGACTCACTCTCGCCACTTTAATAGGAATTATGCCACTAAATCATATACTTAGGAAATGTACAGGGAACTCCAAATGTACAAATTGGAAGGAAATCAAACCGCTTTATGTACATAGATATCAAGATATTTTCTGAAAGTGAAGAAGAACTATAAACCCTGATAGAAAAAATAAGAATATACGTCCAAATATATTAGGGATGGAATTTGGCATTAAGAAGTGTGTCATGCTGATAACAAAAAGTGAGAAACAGGAAACAACAGAAGGAATAGAATTAGCCAACCAAGAACCATCAAAATGCTTCGGGAAAAGGAAAATTACAAATACTTGATGATATTAACAGTGGAAACGATCAAACAAGCAAAGATGAAAGAAAAAAATAAGAGTGTATCTCAGAAGAACAAGAAAAGTTCTCGAAATCAAATTATTCAGCGGAAATCTCATCAAAGGAATAAACATCCGATCACTTACACTTGTAAGATACCCTTGACCATTATTAAAATAGACTAAGGAGAAACTCAGACAAAGGGACCAAAGAATAAGGGAATTAAAGACAATCCATAAGTTCTTACATTTGTCTGATGTCATTGGTAGGTTCTATGTGTCAAGAAAAGAAGGATGAAGTATAGAGGATTGCGTACATACATCAATACAATAACTAGAGGACCAGATTTAAAAAAAGCAAAGAAAGACTTAGTTCAGCAGTTCGTAATAGAAATGGTAAAATAAAGACAAAGAGAAAAAAACACAAAAATTACAGAACTGAAATGAAATGAGAAAATATTCTCAAGAAAGAAACTGAATCTCTTTTAGTTGTAACCCCACAAAATGCCATCGGGACCAATTATATAAAGGTGAAAATTGATAAAAGACAACAGAATAGCAAATGTACGTTAGGTGGAGTCAGATATGAAGCGATCAATAAGTGAATACAGCAAACTGACTCAAAAAGAGTGCAAGAATAAACATGACTGGTTGTAAAAGATGATCAACTGGAAATTTTGCAAGAGATTAAAATTTGACTATACAAACAATTCCTAACTGCACAAACCGAAATCCAGGAGAGAATGAGACGCAAAGAATTCTCTGAGACTTTGAAATACAAATGTAGAATTTGGTTGTGGTTGTGTTTAGCATTGATTAAATAGAAAGCGACGTAGAGTTATGTGAAGAGTTTCCTCCAGCGCCAGAACTTGAACTGTGGTGTTCCAAGTTATTACTATGGGACGGGATTTACACACATCAGTGTACGTAGGGAAGAAGTTAGCATATTACTATTACGTCCCTTTAATTAATAAAAAGATATGATGGTTATTTGTTCAAATGTTAATTTTGTGTCCGTGTGATGTGTGTAATTCACGACCAGTTTTTAGTGTTGACATTAGGAGATATCGAAGTTCTTTGGTCTGAGATGTCGTTTGTGTTGTTTGTCTGTGGTGATGTGGATTTCAGTTTGACGGTAGCGAGTGGAAGAGGATATTAAGGACAGAGACTCTTATTTGCTGGTTAGTTGTGACGCCTTTGAATTTATGATAATGTCTCTCCTAGTCCTAGAATAATTGAATACTAAATTTCGCTTTGTGTGTTGAAATAAATCGGGCTGTAATATTTGCTCTTTTGTTTCTTTAGTAATGAGATGACGTGATCATATTATCGAATATATTTGTCAGTGGTTGTTTCTGTTTCTCTCATTTCACCTGAATTTCGTTTTTTGGAAGACTCATCAGAAAATTCAAAAATGTAACATCTTAGTTTATCACATTTTGTTCATACTGTTGCTGGTTGCTGTTTTCTATGCTAATCATCAATTACTCAGTTGCTTGCTGTAGAATACACCAACTGCTTCTCTGCAGAGGGGTAACCCCGCAACCAGTGACCTGGATATGACACTAAACAATCTGATGGTGAGGTTTCAGTGATGCTTGAATTTGGGGAATGCAGAGTACCCCTTCATTACCATCGCTCCCAGGTCCACTCTGGCCGGGTGTGGAAGCACCTGATAGGGCCCTATCTATGGGTTAAACAGAACTAACGGCATACTAATGCTAAACTAAATTGTTTGACTAAACTGAATAGCTTGAAATAGAAACGTTTTTCACAATTAAACTGTACTTACATTTAAATTGCGTACTTATCCTAAACTGAATTGTTTGAAATAGAACTATTTTCATAAAAATAGATTTGGCTTTAAATAACCTACCAAGGTTGATATGCCATAAAACCCAAGCAAGCAACCAACCAACAAATGAAATACTGGGTTCGGATGTGGTAGCTCGTTTTTGTTGACCGATAGCTTCAAAGATCTTGTCACAGAGCCAATTTTCTCAAAGCAATCTGGATACATCTGGATGGGTTCTTTAACTTTTGTGATTTTAATTCTCACAGGGGGTTTGTTGTACGTTCTTGTAGTTTGTGTTTTGATAATTTATGTTGTTTCTTTTTACTGTACTGTGTAGTGTTATTGATTTAAGTTGTTCAAGTGAAGGTAACCTTAGAATTGGTAGTCCTTTTGTTTTGGCATGGAATGCTAATACTACAAAAGCATTTTATAGGGTTTCCATTGTATGCCATCAGGTATGTTTTCTTCATTTTGTTTTTCAGTTTGGAAAACTAAATTTAATTTTTTCATGGAAAATTCAGCAGAATGTAGTGAATGGTAATGTGTTTCCTAGGGTTCCCCAATTTATTTTTAGGCGCAGACTGTGTATTCCACTTCTGACCGGTGGCCTTGTGTTGATGTACACAAAGGCTTCTTCCCTCTGTTGAGAGAGGGACTATTTTTAATGCCACTAAAAGTTATTCGCACATCTATTTTTATAGCTATGATACCACTGAATTAAATACTGAGAATACCCAAATGACTTTACAGATTTAAAAATTAGCAAAAAGTGTTGTAAAGCCGTAATACAAATATAAGCGGAAATATAATCAAACATAATTTACGAACTTCAATGAACGAACGAACACGCTTCTTTATAAAAATATATCTCTCACACTTTATTCTCGAAAGGGTTGATGTTTCTGTGGTACGTGAGAGATGGGTGGAGATAGGGACAGACTGCTATATTGATCCAACTTCTTCTCTTGACCATAGCACGCTGTGTTATCAAGAACCCGCTTAGCACTTCTTCCGCATCTTGGCTGGGGTTGCTCAACTGGGGGTCGCTGAGGGTAAAAGCCCTCAGCGGGGCGTTCTCAGCCTGCAAGCTGGCTGGCCTTCCTGTCCTCAACTTACTCAACGGCCGCCGGCATCTGCCTAGATTCTTTCATAACGCTCACTTGCTTCCGCTTATTCTTCCATTTATTTACACAGGTGCATCTCTGATCGACGGCTCGGTCAAGGGTCAATATACAACAAAAGGCCAAAACAACTCGTTTACATGGATGATGTTTCATTTTATCCAAGCCAAAAAAAAAAAAACAACAAAAAACAAATAAAAAACAAAAAATAATACATGATATGAATTATTGATCTTCAACAAAGATATTAGATTAGAATTTCTTTAAAAAAAAAAGAGAAACAAGATATGTTTTCAACTGATTTGAATTTAGTTTGATATAGTATGCAGCATGTTAGAATTTAGTTTGATGCACCATTCATCTGGAGTAAATTCGTTTTGACATAACAAAGATACGCAATCTGCCCAACTATTCATTTCAGACCCACTCACTTTGTGGCAGCAGTCTAGCTCTTTAGCCAGTACGCCACGAAGACCCCTTTATATATATATATTTATATATATATGTGTGTATGTGTGTGTGTGTGTGTGTGTTTGTGTGTGTGTGTGATATAACTGTAAGAAAACTCAAACCTGGTTAAATTTTCATTATAATTTCATTTTAGCAAAGAATATAATTTTTGTCTCTTTAGATGTCTTACTCTCTAAATTTGACGGTGAAAAAAAGTAAATATAGATTACAGTATCTTGCTAGTAGATTACAAATTGAAGATAGGTTAGGAAAATTTGAAAAGAAAGAAGCTTATATTCTATTCAAAGACCATGAACCTAATTTTGAAAATAAATTGCAAACCAGACTGATTAACCCCTCAAAAACAGAGTTAGGTAGGATATCTAAGTGTATTATTCAAAATATTTTAAATAGTGTCAAAAAAGCTGGCCATTGCAATCTTTGGGGGAACTCATATTAGACCATTGAATGGTTTAGGAGGATAAAAATAAGAGTAAAACGACCTTTATACAATTTGACATCATTGATTTTTATCCTTCTATAACTAAAAATATTCTAAAAGATAGTATTAACCATGCCCGTAAATATATAGATATAACAAATGAACAATATGAAATAATATTAGCTTGGAGGAAAACAGTTATATAAAATAACGAATCAACTTGGGTAAAAAGTGGACTAGATAATTTTGACGTTCCAATGGGGGGGTATGATTCCTCCCAAATAGCAGACCTTGTAGGTTTATATATATTAAATATACTTACTAGAATCATTAGTCCTCAGCAATTAGGATTGTATCATATGATGGTTTATTATATATCCCAAATAGTAATGGCCCTCTTTGTTCTAGCATACAAAAGAGGATTATAAGGGCTTTTAAGTTTTGGGGATTTAAGATAGAAATCTCATCTAATATTAAAATAGTCAATTTCCTGGATGTGACTCTAGATCTATCAAATGATTCTTATAAACCTTTCATAAAGACTAATCAGAACCCATCGTATATTAATATTAATTCAAATCACCCTAAAAACATAATTAAACAAGTCCCAAAAGCAGTAAATTTAAGAATATGTAGGGTATCTGCAAATGAAAAAATTTTCAAAGAGAGTAGTATGAGGTATATAGATGCCTTTAAAAATAGTGGTTTTAAGGAGGATTTTAGGTATTTAAAAGAAGATATAACAAATGAGATTAATAAAGAAAATAATAATTACGATCAAAAAAATAAAAATAGAAAAAGGAAAATTATATGGTTTAACCCCCCTGTTTGTAAACTAGCAAATATAGATGTAGGTAAATATTTTTTGAGACTGATAGATTAACATTTTAAATAAGATAATATATTACATAAGATATTTGATAGAAAAACCTTGAAAATAAATTATTCTTGCACTAAAAATATTTCTCAAATAATAGATAGTCATAATAATGAAATAATTAATGAATTTCATAACCGAGTAAATAATAATAATATTAATAGTAAAAAAATAGAATGTAATTGTAAATCTCGAAGTGATTGTCCTATGAATGGTTTGTGTAATTTAGATAATGTAGTATATCAAGCTATTATTTATCATAAATTTTCCTTCTCCCATGAGCATCAAAAAAATCAACTGCTCTATCTAAACATTATTGGGGATTTAAAAATAAAGGGTTAACCCCTGACATTCAATGGTCCATATTAAAAAGATCTAATACCCCAAAGTCTTTCGATAGTAAGTGCAATCTGTGTCTTGAGGAAAAAATCCACATTTTGCTTTTTCCAAAGCCAAAAATATTATTAAATAAGAGAAGTGAATTAATAGCTTGGTGTAGACATAGGGCTAAATTTAAACTATAGATAATTAACAAAAAAAAAAAAAAAAAAAAAACTAAAAAAAAAACAACAACAACATAGAGTTAAATTGAGAATTAATGTAAATGAATAAATAAAATAAAATGTTTGATAGAAAATTGTGAAAAAGTATATAATACATATGTACTACTCATAAAAAGTGTAACTGATTAATGGTTTCTAAATATTTTTGAAATTTTAAAATATCTTAAATAAATTAAATATTTGTTTTAGTTTAATATATCTATTACTGTTTCATTACGTAAGGTTATTAATTAAAGTTTAAATCTAATTCAATATAAAATCTGTAATTTTGGTCAAAATGTAATTAAAAAATTAAAAATTAAAAATTAAAAAAAAAAAATTTACTACATTTCTAACCGAAATTAAAATTTAAAACGGAAGTGGGTTTAATGAGGAGATAACTCTTCACCACACTTCTATCCCCACCCACCTTTCTGTGTCTATTCTAGTTTTTTTTATCTAAAAGATCTGAA
Source organism: Sepioteuthis lessoniana (assembly GCA_963585895.1). Classification (NCBI taxonomy): domain Eukaryota; kingdom Metazoa; phylum Mollusca; class Cephalopoda; order Myopsida; family Loliginidae; genus Sepioteuthis; species Sepioteuthis lessoniana. Next base: position 91,748,611 of record OY757910.1, on the reverse strand, counting down.
GAAGTCCTGTTATTTTTTTTTCGTGTTTTTGGAAATTTCAAAAATGCGTAACAGGATGGAAATAAATTTATAATCTTATGTGACCGGTTTTGTTGTTTTCTTAAAGTATATATATATATATATATATATATATATATATATATATATATATATATTTAAAATTTTCCGGCGAAAAGAAAAGTATTAACTATAAAGTATTAAAGATTTAAAGACCAAGAATGAGGGTGTTCCTGTAAATTGACTCATCCTAATTTGAACATATGCAATATTTTTTGAAGCTGATGGAACTTTTGTATAATGTAAGCTTGCAAATTAAATCATAATCTTTTTTTTATCGTTTAATCCGTTTACATGTGTTAAATCCCTAAGTTAATTGAGCTATCATCCTACTCCAAAACAAAAACCTTTCGTCATCATACAGATACCTTTAATTCGAGTACTACTACTACTACTACTACTACTACTACTACGTCTATTTTGTTTACGAAGTGGGAGTTATAGCAATCTACGGAAGCATTAACCCAAAAATGCTCGAAGAAAACTAAAGAGAGAGAGAGAGAGAGAGAGAAAGATAGAGCGCGCGCGCGTGCCTCTGTGTGTGTGTGTGTGTGTGCCAAAAATTTAATTTTGTTTCTTTTTTAAAGATAAGCAAATTAATTTTTTTCAGAAATTTTCCTTAAAATAAACTCTGAACTGAACTTGGTTTACGACTAGAATTGCAAAAAATATTTGTTTTGAGTCAATTCAACAGAGCTGAAAATCAAATAGCAGGCTTCAAGTTTGAATAGAAGTTTGAAATCAAATTTTTTGCTGGCTGAGAAATACAAATAATATGATATTTACAGAAGAATATGAGATGTGTAAAGAGAAGCGTGTATTTGTCGAAAATGTTAACAAATGATCGAACGATAGGTGTGCCACGACAAGCCTGAGTCGAACAGACAGATCATGACGCCGAAACACACTGACTCGCCGGTAAAGAAAAGGTAAGGATCCCAGCCGTCAGTAAAGAAGATCATGCTGACAGTCTTTTGTGTCAAAAAACAACCCAATACTATTAATTTTCTCGAAAAGAGATGAATTTGTAAATAATGGTTCCTACTGACAACTCCTAAGGCAAACTTCACTTTATTTAGTGAGTGACCCTCACACACACACACACACACACACACACACACACACACATATATATATATATATATATATATATATATATATATATATATATAATGGTATCCATCAACAGAGAGGCCAGTCGGTTGGGGCTGTAGAATACACCGACTGCATCTCTGCAGAGAGGTAAGACTCCTCCAACAAGTAGCCTGGATATGACATTAAACAATCTGATGGTGTGGCGCCAGTAATGCTGGAGCTTTGTGGAATGCAGAGTACCCCTTTATTGTCATTGATCCCAGGTCCACTCTGCCCGGAGTGGTAGTACCTGATAGGGTCCTTTCTATTGGTCAAATAGATCTAAACTGCTAACTTATGCTAAAAAGAAATGTTTGAAATAGAACTGCTTTTACATTTGACTGTAAATAAATGACTGATGCTTAATTGAATTGTTAGTGATACATAGCATTACTTGGAGCCATTTAACTTTGGTAACTAAACTGAATAGCTAGGAATAGAAATGTATTTAATTCAAGTGTATATAAGCTAAACTGTTTAAAATAATAACGCTTATATGTATAAAATGTATTTGGCATTAAATAACCTACAATGGTTGATATGCCATAAGACTTCACAGCAAAGCAAAGCATCAATAAAACAAGGTCAGGGATCTGTGCATCTATCCTTGAACAAGTTTGTCGGATATATAGTTTTCCATGCAATACATTCGCCTGAAAATTTATATATATATATATATATATATATATATATATATATATATATATATATATATATATATTTACTGTACTTCATATTTGCTGTTTTTCACTCTCTATTCTCTTGATACCGAAGTTGCCTATTGTAAGAGCAAGGTGCTATACAACTTAGCATTAATATTTCCATACGTATGGCCAGTCTTAAGGACTAGCAGTGACTGGTTTTGTGTTATTTCTCGTAGACTGGTTGTCCTACAAAAATTAGAACGCCGAGTCTGAAATGCTATTTGGTCCAAAAGAAGTGATTGATTAGAGTGTTTTCCAAGGTCATTTAACTAAATTCAAAGGCAAAGAGTCCCGACCATATCTTGTTATCGGATTACCATAATTTTTTTTGCAAACGAAAATATAAAAAAATCTTCAATCAAATTGTCGTGATTTCAATGCTGCTTTGAGTGTCCCCGCAAAATCTTCTTATGGAATTTGAAAAAAAATAGTATGTTTCGAAAAACAAAAACAAACACTCACATAGAAAGGATCTCTCGTAGAAATAAGTAAAGCTTCTATTAAGTTAAGAAACTGATCGCATCTTAAAGAAAAACTCTCAATGCAAATCTTTTCCTTAATGGTCTAACAAAAGAAAACATTTTCAAACTTCCCTGAAGTCATTACTGCATTTGTGAGATGACGACAAATACTTATATTACAATTGCAACTAATACAAGCAACAACAATCCTGGATATTCAAGGTCTTTGCAAATCAACTGAAAAAAAGGAAATGTAAGATAAAAAAAACAAACAATTAAATTATCTTCACAAATACATTATTGAATTTAGCCAGAAGAAGAGAACAACGCTATTTTGAGAAGATGTATTGTCACTTTGTACCGAAAAAATATCGATAAAAACTGACGTTAAAATTCAATCCAATTTTCAACATTGTGACTTGGATAAAATGATAACAAATTACAACATTGATAAAAGTTAAATAGACAGAAGAATCAGAAAATAGAAAAAATACTCTTAGATATCGATAATAACATGTGACAATAACTCCATGTGTACATCAATTAGTAAAATGCATATATTACAGCTTTCTATTTCTACGGATATATATTTTCTCTCTCTCTCTCTATATATATATATATATCTTTATATATATATATATATATATATATATATATATATATATATATATAATCAATTTGTGCTGAGCGCTTAAATTTCCCTGACTCTCTTTCTCTATCTGTTCTTCTTATTCATGGCAACCGACAGGGCCTTCAAACCACATCATGTGTCTTCACTGAGCTGATGTAAATACGTTCTTGCTGATCGGCTAATACTGGCACATCCATGTGTAGGGGCCCATTAAAGAAAGTCACTCATGTATTCGTCCTTGCGTCACTAGCAGGGTTCCGCAGGTCTTATTACGCCCTCCTCATATATATATATATATATATATATATATAGTAGACATTTTCTGTCTACATATTTTCTTCTGGATCCGTTCGTATTGCCGTATTGCTTTTATCGTATTCTGCGGGAATTGATATATGTATTGTCCATAGTTGTATATATCCCTAGTACTTTCTACCCGACTTTAGGCCATCATCGGGAGAGGATCTATAACAAAAGTGATTTAACTTTTGTTTTTGCATATTACTACTATGTAAGAGCGTCTTTACCGTTGGAAAGTATAGCATTTGCTTTTAAATGGGTTTCAGTAAATAGTGTCAGTAGCTAAAGACATACTACAAAAATGTTTGTTTTATCTGCTTTTTTTATAGTGATGTTGGGGTGATTGAGTAATTCTTTAGCAGCAGTTTTTAGTTGATGTGTTAGTAATGATGATGGCCCAGTATATATATATATAAGAGGTGTGCATAGGTTTTCGTCGAATTATATTTTAATTTATCAAATTGCATTTGAGATATGAACTGTTCAAAGAACTAATTATTATTTCTGAAAAAAAAATACTACTAGTAATAGTAATTTAATTTCCGTAAAAAATAGGGAGGTGGTTTAAGTAAAATTCATGCTTCATTCAAATCAGATATGTTTAAAAGTTTTAGCCAAAATCAAGTTCATGACAAAAATTTAAGAAACAATTGAACCTTCTATATCTTAGCAATGCATTGACTTTCTTAGGAATCAATGCAATTTTATTTTATATCCACCCAAAATTGCAACAGAAAAAGAATAATCAGCATTAAACTTTAGTCAAAAGCATGTTTTAGCAATATGTCATGATGTTTTAAAGCCTTATTTCTCCGTCAGTTCCAGAAATGAATAACTCTCTTTGGTTGCTTTGTAATGTACGGATCCTATTCTACAAGAGATGAAAAATTTCATCATCAGAGACTTTTTAAATATGAACTCGGTGTTCTATGTTCAATTTTTTTTATAACATACATCACCAAGTTTATATTAAAAAAAAGTCTCTGATAATGTTTGTACTTCGAAATTAATTAGACCCGAATAATTATTTTGCATTGCAATAACCTTCTATACAAATACAATACTATGTAATTTTAAATTTTGTAGAAAAATCTTCGATGTCATGTATGTTTCAAGCAGTACGTCAGGCTTATTTAAAGCCTCATCTCCCAACCAATTCTAAGATTTGGCTAATTTCTTTGGCATCACTGTAAAGTACGAATCCTATCCTACTGGAAACAAAGATAAAATCAACATTTAAAATGTTTGTCATAAAACGAATGTTGAGAAAAAATAATGGGGAATGTTTTAAGGCCTTGTTTCTCTTTCAATTCTAAGAATCGTTTACGTTCTTTTTAATCTACGCAAAGAATTCTTACAGAAAAGACAAAATAATCAACATTTTAATCGTTGTAGAAAAATTAAACTATGTTGAGGATGTTTTTATTGTGCCTTTGAAAGTTTCTTTGAGGAGATTATATGTAAGAAGTATTTGCTGTGTATGGAGTCAAATGCGTTGGAGAAATATACAAATAAGTGTTGCCTCGATGTTTTTTGTATGAACTCTTTCTAAGATTCGACGGATTGTCAGAATCTATGTTGTTGTGGATCGCTTTCTCCGAAAACCATTCTGATTCTTCCAAAGAATTTTCTCAATTTCTGGTTCGATGCGTTTGAGTAGCAGAACACTGTAAATCTTAGACGCTATACAAGTAAGGGTTATGCCTCGATAGTTATTGGCAATACTGAGGTCACTTTTCTTGGTAAAAGGGAGGATGCAGCCTTTTGCCCATCCCTCTCTTATGTTCTGGTTATATACGGCGTGGCATAATCGGAGCAGTAAGTCATCAAATTTCCTTTTCTTCCAAACTTCTGGAGGTATTTCATCAAGATCAGGGGTCAACCTGTTTTTATTTTTTGGTAGTTCTACATCGAGTTTTTGAGTAAACTACCCTAGTTTAGTGCAAGGCGATATATTAGCCTCATATTAGTTCATAATCTGCCTAGACTACGTACTTCGAACGTTCATATCTCTAAAGAAAGAAAATGGTTTTACCCTTAAAAAAGGCAAAAAGCAGACGATACCCTGTAGAAACTATAACGGACGCAGACTACGCAGATAACATGGCGCTTCTGACAAAAGCACCTACCCAAGCCGAATATCTGCTACACTATCTCGAGCAGGAAGCAGGTGGCATCGACCTCCATGAGAATGAAGAAAAAAATGGAGTACATGTGAGTTATTGAAAAAAGAGACATCTCCAGTCTAAATAGTGGTTCTCTGAAATAAGTGAAAAAAATTCAGGTACCTCTGAAGCAGCGTCTCATCTACTGAAAATGACATTAATATTCGAGTAACGAAGGTATGGATTGCTATCGATTGGTTATAATCATATGGAAGTCTGACCAATCCAATAAAATAAAACGCAATTTTCCCAAGCAGCGGATGAGTCGATTCTACTATATGGACGCACCAAATGGACGCTGACCAAACGTACAGAGAAAAAGCTAGACAGGATCTGAGGAGAATACTGCGAGCAATACTGAATAAATCCTGGAAGGAACATCCCTCAAAACAGCAGATGTATTGGACACCGATTTCTCATCTCAGAAATCATCCAAATAAGACAAACGAGACTCAGTTGGAGAAATAAAGGCGAACCCATAAGCGACGTTCTCTTATGGGCCCCTTCACACGGACATGCAATGTTGGCCGACCAACAATAACTTATCGACATCAGCTCTGAAAAGGATGTTGGCTTGAAGACCTTCTGGAAACGATTGAAGATAGAGACAAACAGTTAGAAAGAATCTGTGCTAGGAGCGTGACATGATGATAATGATGTAGGATATTTTTAGCGATACACCATGGATAATTCAAAGCTTTATTTCTCAATGAATTCTTAGAAATGTCAAGTTTCTTCTTAATTATATTTACCCAACCCCTCCGCTCGGGCAGGATATGACACAAGGTCAATGATTTTAAGCAGAGTTTAACAGGTTTGAATTCAGAGTTTTCCTTCTCCTCGACTAGTTGCCTCACCAAGAAGAACCGAATCCGCCCTGCTATTTACCCATTGCTGGAGGGAGAATAATTGGATTCATACCTTTCCCAAGGGTATTAGTGCTATGTGAAATGCAATCAGTCTCGTCCAGGATTTGAACTCGTGTCGCCGTGTCCATTTCCTACGACGATAACCATTACACCACGGGCACCTCCTTCCAGTTCCTTCTTAATCTACGCATAGAATTCCACCAGAAGACAAAACAAACAGCTTTTTAACATTTGTTAAAAAACTAAACTATGTAAAATTTTTTTTAAGCAATACACAATGGATGATCTAAAGCCTTATTTAATCCGAATTTTTCAAATTGTAACTCTTTGGACGCATTGAAAAGTACGTATCTGTGATACCCACGTCCGTCGTCCTCGAGCAATTTCTCCGACAGCCGTTTTCTCACGCTTTGATGTTGCCGGGGTGAAAAGGAAAATGCCGAAATCTCAGGCTGTGTTCATAAGATGAATAATTAAAAAAACCAGTGACACAACTTGGATGGATTTACACGTTCTTTATTTTGCTCAAAGTTGGGAACAGTCATGTGACACTGATGCTAATTCTAACTGACGATGCAAGTCCACTGTAAACCCGACAGACTATGCTGAGACGGACCTCTGCTTTCTAAGTGTGAATAGCACACGAAGTCACTGGTGGCACATACCAGACCGAACTGCCCTCGTGGCACACAGCAAACTAAATGTCTCGTAACTCGCACCTCGTTGACCGTTTCAATTTAAGTCTGGAAAGAGCTGTTTAAGATGGCTGCAGTGATTAGTCGAATCCTGGCATTATTTGTGTTTTACCTACGGTTGTTGGATCCGCCTTAGCTGCTTGTTGGTAGGAGAGGTGCTAGTTCCAGTTCGTCAAATTTCTCTCGCTTCTGGGCACGAAGCCCGCCACTGACTGACTGACTAACTGACTACTTTTTATTTAGAAAAATCTCGAAAGAACCCGTTCTACACATCGGGATATGAAATGTACAAGAGGCGACAGGCCTAAAATTAGGCCGTACTAAAAAAAATAAATCACGTCTTTTTTGTGGCTTTTGACCCCATCCACGGCTCTTCAATAGTAATCTGATGCCCAGTAAAATAAACACACAACCAAAGAAAGTAAAATAAACTTGTTTTTTTTTTCTCTCCTGGTGGTCAATCTACTATACATCCAACCATCGTGTCACCAATTCAGTTCAACAAGAAACGATAATAAAATCAACATTTCAAATTTTAAAGACAAGAGCAAGGTTTTATTGTTTCCGTGATATTATTTATCCGACTTCTCACCAAGTCAGAATGTGACACAAGGCCATTTTATAATGAGAACTTCGCATTAGTCTTGATTCATGCGCGACAGAAATATAAATTCTTAGCATCCTCGGCATCTCCCTTATAGGACGTCTTAGACACCAAGCAATTAACTCAACCCTACAAAGAAGTTAAAACCTGGAGGTACGGCGCCCAGATGCTAATTTTCCTATCTATTTGTAACCACCAGGCACAAATGTAAGCGGCTTCAGTAGAGTTCAGACAACTCTGTACAAATCGTTTCTAGCAATACCGATCGGTGTTAGAGTTGTCAATGGTTTAAAGTTTTGCATTAACCATGAAGCCTTTTTTTTCTTTCTTGTTGCTTTTGTTTTGTAAATTCTCAATTGGACTTAATTCTGTTAAATTGGGAATTAACTGCGTCACTCCCATTCGATATGACTGAAACCAACTTTTGTTATACGAGATGCATGGAAAAGAGAATTATTTGGCTAAAACTAAGTATCTACACATCATTACTGATAAAGGATGTTCTAGTTTAAACGAAATATCATCAGATGATATTCAAAACTTTACTTTTGACAGGCAATTTAATTTTTTACCCATCAGTCTATGGCTTTTTTCATGAAGTCAAAACATTCTCTCTCTACGAAAAAAAAATTACCAGACGCAGCAGAATCAACGATATTGAGCATTCTTTATTTATAAATATTTCAAACTATACTGTAGATATAATACATTATATATATATATATATATGTGTGTGTGTGTGTGTTGTATCATGGTAAGGAAAAGATACATAATGAAATAGAGTTAATTATTCATTACCTCAAGTAGTACAGTCCGGCTAGTATTATAAGTCTCGCGCTGTTGGTGTTACGTCCGAAGTTGGTCTTACTAATGCCCAACGTCCTTTAGTGCTACTTCTCTAATTCTCTTTCTGCTTCTGCTTCTGCTTCCCCGTGCTTACGAGATACTATACAACAATATATATATATATGTATAATCATATTGTAGATATCAATATATTATATATATAACTATATTGTAGATATTAATACATTATATATGTATATATATAATTAGATTTTAGATATTAATACATTATCTATCTATCTATCATTTAGTCTGTATGAGTTTTGCACACAAGAACTGAACAAAGTCAGTTGAACTGCTAGACAGCTGTATAGAAAGTCGTCTAATTTAGGACCCAAATGAGGATCCCACTGATTACTGATGTGTCCAGTGTCTATGAATATGAAACATTGACTATTCACATCCATCTACTGACATAAACCACTCCACATGACATTATCTCTTAGGGATCGGTCAGAAAAGACATGTGACAACTGAAATGAACGTTTGTGCTTTATATAGCAGGATCACGTGACAACGTTTTTGCTGACATATTTCTTCATGAAATCTTGTTTTGATAATTTCGAACTATTACAAACACTTTGAAGATCGACTTATTGGCTCATTTAAAATTATTCAATATACAACGGCGGTCAAGAAATTAATGGGATTATTTTTGTTTGTTTTCGTTGTTTTTTTTTTTTTTTTTGGCCTTTATTTTTAAATATGAAATTTAGTCTGAAAAAAAAGACAACAGAAAAAAATTAAGCTCAAAGAAGAAATAAAGGCAAAACAAAATCGGTAAGAGTAATCAACTTTTATGTTCCTATTCTATTTCATTTATGGGATATTTTATTTCTCCAATAGTTTAACAGAATTTTCACGAGTCAAAATACAGGTCTATTTTCTTATAATGTCAGTGGCCTTATGTTGTATATTGATCTACGACTCGGCCGGGCTGTCAAAATAGGAAATGCACCTGTATAAATAACAGATGAATCCGGTCGAGGAATATCAGAATTATAACCTTGGCCGAGGATGGGTTGAATGAGTGTAATTGTGACGCCCACATGAAGAAGGTGGGCATTGAACTATTATATAACACAGTGCACAGGAAATTCAATCAATTGGAGACAAAATGCGGTAGAGAAAGCCAGCACCCAGCAAATGGAGCCCTCAGGCCCCCGATCAATCAGTTTTGGGGACCAGACCAGTTAGAGATAAGATGTAGTAGAGAAAACCAGTACCCACAGAGGCTGGGTCCCAGGCCTCCGGTTGAACAGCCCAGGAGAACGGGAAAGAAACGCTGATGGCCATAAGAGTGGGGGTCAATATGTTGCAGTTCTGTTCGGACTCCAACTCCCTCTCACAGACAACCCTTTCAAATAAAGTGAGAGGTATATTTTTCTAAGAACTGTGTCGCTCGTCTTTATTATTTTGTCGTTATGATTCTGCATGCATATGTAGATGTATATATATTATGTGTTTGTATAGTTGGTCATGGCTATACAACACTTATAGGAGTAACTTTATAATATTATTTCAAACATCTCTATATGTTCACCATCCCAGCCAACACATTATTGGAATCTTGCACAGGTGATTAAAAGATATTTACATTTTTATGGAAGTATTTTCATTAGAAAATCAGAAAAGATATTACGAAGACTACCTGAGGAAGATTCTAATAATGTGTTGATAAAGATAGTTGATTGGTGAGGTAGGTTGGTTTGTTTGGTTTAACGGCATATCAAACTGCAACACACAAATCTCTATTAATGATCGATTTGTTAATTGATTTTAAGGACATGTCAACTCATCTAGGGTTATTTTACGCATAGATGTTAGGTAATCGCGTTTCATATACATTCATAATAATATTTTCTGTGTATATGTTCCTTAAGAGTTTTTTAGGGCTTGTGAGGGTTCTCAGTAGTCATATCGAATAGAGATGGTTTTAAACAGATCTTTTTTACCAGAATAAAGACCCTTGACTCTGGGTCAGAGTAAACCTGTGAGTATTTGCAAAAAAAGTAGTCTTTAACCAGTAGCTATGGAGCTTAGGGTGTTTATGCCTTTTCCAAAGGTATTAGTCCGAGAATGAACGTAATAGCTCGATTAGGGTTTGACCTCACTTGTTATTTGGCCAGAATAAAGGAACGACAAATCTTGTTTATAAAAATATAGCTCTGTTCTTTATAGTCACGAAAGGGTCGAAATGGCTTCAAGTCGGAGACAGATAGGCAGACAAACAGATAGAATAATGCTGTATAACATGAAAAAGAAGAATGGTGGAATATAATGAAAATGAAAGAATTGGCATGTCACTTTTCTTTATAAAAATATAACTCCCTCAACTTTATTTTTTGAAAGGTCAAGTGTGTAAGTGTGAGAGAGACCCAGAGATAAAGCGACGAGGACACACAGAGGACTTGAAAGACTTTGACATTTCTATATCGACCCTTATCTTCTTCTGAGCTGCTTTGTATCATACTCATAGATTTTAATGGCCATTCTTCTTAAACACTCTGTGCCACACTCAGATTCAGGACCGTACGTATTTTCTTCTTTAACATGACGTTCTCAACCGGTTTTCAATAAGGGGCCACTCACCCGCCCGCTCTCCGTAACTAACCGAATCTTTTCTGGCTGCAAGTCTGAGACTGACCGTTATTTGGTGGCCATCTGTGTATATATAATTTCATAACGCCGACGTATTTCCGTTTCAACCCACGTAAGCTGGTTACACCTGTGCAGTTCCGTTTACACAGGTGCGCCCGGCAATCATTTTTTTTTACACAGCTGGAACATCCAGCTCGGTCAAGGGTTAAAATGCAAATCCAAGATACGGATACAGGATTGCTATCATTATCCCCGCATGGGTTTTATATTCGAGGGTTAATACCATATCTTCTTAACTGCCGTTGAAATTCGTATTTTAGCACCTTTCTTCGTGCTTCCCAACCCGCCTTCCAGCAAGCATCTACTCGTACTTGCTCTCCAGATTTGACCAAATCTCTCCGAATCTGTACGTCTGCGAATCTCTTGCTATTATATAATATTTTTAACGCCCACGTGTAATCTTCCGATTCTCAGTTCACTTGATATATTTCCGCTGTACCTTTGTTTACATAGGTGCATATCCTGTTCAGAAATCCCTATCAAATCGGTCTGATAAAGGTCAATATGTAATACACTTGCTTCGATATCATAGTCTAGCACTTTAACTGTTACGCCACTGGGACCATTTCTTTAGAGCTGATTTTTCGTTTCATTGTTTTGAACGGCATATCAACCCCTAATGACTCTATATGCCAAATGTTATATTTTGTTTATATGATTTAAAGTCTATCACTAAATTTGTAGAAATGATTTAACTTTAATAAATGTTAACTTCAAGTATATTTAATACTCTTGACGAGGTTGACCTGCTACTACTGTCTTTTAATACGATAAAAAACGTTAGTTGTTTGTTTGCCACAAGAGCAATATCAAGAATACGGCTGGGACTTAATTATATGGTTATTAAGCTTTGACACATCCAGCCGATTGTTCGGATCGGGTTTCTCCGAGTGCCAATCCGTTTAGCACATATAAAGGCCGAAGTAGAATGGTGTAGGCCATATTACCAGTTAATAACCGGATCACGGTCGACTTAGCCACGACGGCCTCGTCCTCAGGTACCGCGGGTTATCACCCATGGTTAACAGGTGGCCCCATCATAAGGTTTTACCCTTCGGCAGGGGTACAGTCAGTATATTCTATAGCTACAGCAGACAGAGTTGCTGACTTGGATGGTGAACAGACGAAGACTTATTAAAATATGATAAATAGACTTGTAACATAGCCATACATGAATATGAATATGCGAAATTTACATAGAATGTTCATAACATATATACATATAGAACATAGGAATACCGAAACACGAAAAACCCTTACGACTTCTTAGTTCAGGTACGAAACTTTTTATTACCTTTGAGTTAAAAGTTTTTTCGACATAAGGGGAGAGATACCATCTTTCTATCACTTTTCCATCTGCCCCAAACCATGTGCGCACCCGACACAAGGCCTCGGCGAGCAAGCGAAAGTCAACTGTCTTCTCCCGAGGCAGAACTCAACTAACTCACTTTTTCAAAATCCCCCTAATCCTCCGCGCGCGCTTCCGGTGCATGACGTCATTCACATCCATTGGTCAACCTTTCTATCTGGGATTTTTATTTTGACATCTGTGAACGACACGTCCTCCCTGCGCGCGCGTCAACACCTGCGCTCAAGTTTGTACCTAATTAAACCCATGCACTGAGCCGAAAGGTTCTCAGCCTATCTAAACCCAAAGGCAAGATATATAAAACGAAATCCCTCGGCCATTATATTACAGACTCACAGATAAATATTAACTTTATTTGAAACATCCTGTAAAAATATAATTAAAGAAAGTTTTCTTTACTTTTTATGGAAAAATTCTGCAATTCACAAAATAGTAAAAAAATTACTGGCTAAATTTAAACAACAGAAAAGAGAAGGAAGAGCAAAATAAAATGGTTACATGAGCCCCAAAATGAAAACCCGTCCCCGTGGTGATCATTTTGAAACTGCTGCGAAAATATTACAGATTGAGATGAAATAAAAAAAAGAAAGTATCAGTGAAGACTTTCAGTGAGCATATGACGTAAATTTACACGTTTTCTTTATATTCAACAGTTGAAACAGAAAAGAGATAGAAAGGATTATTAAGGTTTTGGAAGAGAGTTAATCTCAATTATGCATCAATGAAATCGAGGCTGTAAAAGTTGAAGATAAATCCGAGCAGGAATCAGTTCATGATAGAAAAAAATAAATAAATAAATAAAATAAATAAATAACATTTATAAAGGTTGTAGAATTATGCAGAAGAAGAATCAGTCTTTCAGAAATTTGTTTCGGCTTTTTTTCATTTTGTGTAATCTTCACATGGGAAGTCATTAATCCTCTGTCCGAGATAAGCTTTGTTTTTAAATAAGGTAATTCTTTTGACCATCTGCTTTAAACAACATGATAAAAGTCAAGCTTATCAAATTAGAAGTTTTATTTGAAAAATTCATATCAATATTATTAATAATTTAATTAAATTTTATTTAATTATTTCTATTTTTAATAATTGTCTAATACAGGGATGATTAATTGTTTTGTAATATTTTGATACATGGTAGTTTGTGGCACGTATATCCAGTGACCAAAGCAGTTCAAGTCGTAATGGATAACCACTGTAGTTGGTACTATCCTGTGAGTTGGTTTACTGATACGTGTTGCATTATTTCACTTCTTCGTAATTTGGAAGCTGCACAGATGAGTTTGCAACTTAGCCTAATTTGGGAACTTATACTTTGCGAGTTTGAACTGGGCTATAACGCCGCGGAAGCCCCCCCCCCCAAAAAAAAGATTGTTGTGCGAAAGGTGAATGTGCAGTTAATCAGACTACAGTAAGTTGATGGTTGAAGAAATTTTGTTCGATCTGCATGAAACTCAAAAATCAGTTAAAATCTATAAGAGTAAAAAATATGAATTCCAAAGCTATCCCACAAGCTATAGACCCAAATCTGGCGTGTAACACTCGAAGGAGATCCGGTAAGCTTGGCAATTTTCAATCCAATAAAATTCATCATCTTCAAAACCTTATCAACAGCATCTGGAACCACCAAATAATTTTTCAGCTTGCCAAACTATTACGAAACCTTTGAGTCACACGTGTAGTTTTGAAATGAGAAAACCTAACATCATAAATTGGATTGAGATTTATATTTCAATCCTATGTATATCGTATTTGAAAGCCTATAGGTCTCACTTTTTATTCAAAATAATTGCCCAATAAAATCACCCTGAGTCTTATTAGATAAAGAGTCAGCTTTGGGTTACTAGCAAGTAGAGCTCTAGTGTTGTAATGGTCGGTAAATGAAATCGCAAACCTCTCCACAAATATTACCAATGCAACGATCGCTTCTAAACCAACAACAGCAACTCTTCACAAAGCATAACAGTCATGCAAACGACTAAATCCCATAAAATAACTCCAGTGAGGAAGAAAATTAAGCGATGACGCTTAACCATGTCTGTCCCTAAACAAACTTACAAGTAGTTTAATGTCATATAATAAAGGATTTTAATTAATTATTTAAGTTAATCCCTTTATTTTAGAGATAAATAGTGAGTTAGGTAAAACTATGACTTATTAAGTGCAAGTTACTATTTACCAACCCCTCCGCTCGGGCAGGATATGACACAATGTCAATTTTTAAGCGGAGTTTAACAGGTTTTGAATTCAGAGTTTTCCTTCTCCTAGACTAGTTGCCTCACCAAGGCTGAAGAACCTAGTCTGTCCTACTATTTACCCATAGCTGGAGGGAGAATTAGGGGGTTCATACCTTTCCCAAGGGTATTTGCCCGAAAGTGAACGTAATAGCGCGACTGGAGTACGAACTCACGTACTACGATTCCGCAGTTCATCGCTTTAACCATTACACCACTATTAAGTGCAAGTTGACATTGGAAAGATTAAGCAGGTGACCTTAGGAGTATGTGATATGTCAGCTCCTGTCATTATAAAATTTTGATTTGAAATCGGTTTTGAGCTTGTTATTAAAATATACATTTTGGATAGGATATCAGCTGATATAGAATGACATGGCTAGATGCTTTTAATGATACGTGTAACTATCAGATTAATTGGGAGAATAATTATTAGAATATAGATAAGCAGAGTGAGTCGGGAAAGTTTGTTAGTCGATGAGTCGGGGCAGTTAGAAAGTCGGTGTTTCGATCGATCAGTTGGGGTTCGAGTCCAGCGGCAGTTGAACGACAAGCGGCCCCGTTGGAGTCTAAGGCTTGGTCAGTGAAGAAGAAATGAAGTCTAAATGAAAGGACGCAGATCCTTTATTCAATCTCTTGTTTCGGACGACTACTGGGAATGTTAAAGTCACAGGCGTCATTAAGGACCTAAAATACGGTTACCAAAGTCAGTGCGTTACCCAGTAAGTGTTCAGAAAGACCCACAATATTCCAAAGTGTATTTTAGACGTAAATAAAAAGAAAGAGTTCCAATAGTACTCATTTAATTACGTTTTAAATTAACTAATATATTGTGTCAAAAGTACAAATATATAAGTGAAAATGCATGAACTTTATATTGTGAAGAAATACAAAGATGCAATCAGCAGTGGAAGAAAGAAAAGAAAGTATGAAAGATTTACAAATGAAAACTAAAATAGGGCAGAAAGAAGTACAACAGAAGAAACGAAAATTCATTAAAAGAGCTTCAAAGAAGATAAATAAAAAAGAAATGTATCGAACTCACGAACAACTTACAGTAAATCACTGAAGCTAAGATACGGTAAACAAACTGGTGACCATTTACGGTTGGTGTCGGAAGCAATCTGAATCCCATGTCCAAGACTGAGCAAATATTAGTGAATAAAAATAAATCAAAAAAGAAGAAATATAAGAGAATGAAAGACTCTAAACCAGAAAGAAGTAAAATGAAGAAAGAAACTCAACAAGAGAAAAGTGCAAAAGAAAGGTGTTATAGTCAAGGGGAGGTTCAAATGATGACACGACACAGAAATAAGTGATAAGAAATATATTGAAGGAAAACAGTACATGTACAATGATAGCTGGGAGAAACCCCTCCTCAACTTAACAATCAGGAATATTACCGCTCTTAGTAACGGCTCGCTGAGACTCCTCTGAGACTGAACCGAGTCTGAGTCTGAGACTGAGATTGAGACTAAAACTGAACCGAGACTGCGCAAGAGAGAGCTCAGTTGGTATATGTCACATGAGGATGAGTCCGTCTATAGGGGACACGCCAACAAAAGGTCACATAAAACAAGCGCACACGAGAAGAGAAATGAATGACGAAGAAGTACGTGAGGACGAAATTGATATAATAATTAAAAAAAAAACTACTGCTGTATAGTGGCTCGATCTACATGACTTCCGGTAAAATGGAAGTATAAAAGACGCCGTATCTCTTAAGCAGAAAAAGAAGCAGAAGCTGAAAGAAATGCAGAAAGACAGCTCTGAAAGGATGTCAATCAGTAGTAAGACTAACTTCGGACGTAACACCAACAGCGCGAGACTAATGATACTAGTTGGACTGTACCACTTGAGTTAATAAATAATTAACTCTATTTCACTGTGTATCTTTTCCCTGCCACGATACAACTACCAAATAACGAAAGAAATAAAACTAAACTACATAAAAAGTGAGAATGAATTAATTGAAACAAGAAAGAAATACAAAATAATCAAAGAAATACAGAAAATATAAAAAGAATAAATGAAAAAATTATACACTGATCAAAGAAATGAGACAAAATCCGGCAAAATCATAGAAATAAAACCAAAAGGAAAAAACAAACTAATACAGCAAAAATTTAAAAGAACCATAGAAATTTAACGAGAAAGAATTAGACGATCATCAAAGAAATGAAACAAAAACATATTATCATCACTATCGAGTCGAACCAATCATAAGTATTTCTTGACTCTCTCTCTCTCTCTCTCTCTCTCTCCATCAGTTTTTATCGAGCATCACTTTTGGTAGATCCTCTATACGGAAATCATTGTACAAAGTGATTTAAGTAAGTCTGTATTCGTCAACCCACACTGGGGTATCCATGTATAGGATTCCACAGCAAGATGTGGCTTGGGAATTCATTCCTTCGCTTCTAAGTGTGTCTGCCAATTCTAGTTTTATTTACTTGGTTTGGGAGATAGGAGGAAAGTAGCCACATAGTTGCTGACTTGTGGGGTACTGACGCCAGGGTTTGTTGAAAACAGCACGCAGCATTCTTTTTTCCAATCCTTTTTCTTGAGTTTCAAGTGGTGCAATCATTCAATAGTGCTTACATGGCTACAGTTTCGAAGAATTCCCGTTTCATTTTATCGGAAAGATGAAATTTCCATATGATCGATAACCAGTCATTTGTTGTCAAACCCAAAAGAATGAGATAAATAGAACAAGAAAGAATTCAAAATAATGAAAGAAATATAATTAAAACGCAAAAGAATGAAAGAAAGCCAACAAAAAAGAAGTCAAATTTAAATGAAATAAAACAAAAAAGAAAGAAGATAAAAAACCATAAGAAGGAAGGAAATAAGAAGAAAAGACAAAAAGAATGGACAACAAAACGAGGACAATTAAAAATGTGAAAAGAGGAAAAAAACTCTACAGAGAGAGAGAGAGAGAGAGAGAGAGAGAGAGAGAGAGAGAGAGAGAGAGAGAAGAAAATCAAATAAATATGGTAGCATCCGAGGAACATAATTTCCCTTTTTAACTTCAATCCTACGGCAGTTACACCCAAGGACGAAGTGGAATCAATTAATTTTCAAAAAATGATTAAAACATAATTTAGGATTAGCTTTGATTCATCTTAGCTTCAACTAATGATCAACAAAAACTTACCCGAACTAAATATGTGAATATCAATAATTTGTAAGTATTAGATTCATTTTATATTGTTTGTTTTTTTCCTTTCTTTCTTTTTTGTTTTATTTTGTTTTCTATTCTTTAGTTTTGTTTTCCCCAATAAATACCCTCACGATTTGATGTAGAGCCACCATATTGCTTCGGCAGAACATGGTTTGAATGGGAATATAAAATGATTCTCATACAGAAAATACATCTCTTACCGGCTGAAGGTCTCTTACAATTAACCATAAGAAGCGGAGACCCACGTTGCTGTAAGTCATAACTAATAGCGCAGGATCTAAATTTCGAATCCTCAAGAGAAAACAACGATTTATTTCTCTTCCTAGTATAATTATTCATATTTAATTAAACATTATTAATTGGGTTTATAGGCAGTTCTTCCGGCTAATTATTTTTAAAAATTACATAGCAGTATTGATTAGTTAACACAAACAATGTGGGTAGAATGAAAATATTTATAATCAATAAATCCAAGTGTCACTCAGTTAAATTTAAAGATATTTCTATACAGAAATCCGTGAACATTTTTAGGAAACAATATCAACTCCATAAAATAATATGTAAATATTACTGTTAAATCTCATTTCTGTTGTTTTCATTCATCTTTCAATAATAACAATAATAACGTATATCATCCGTGAGTTTTGCAAATTCAACACTTAAAATAATGAAAAAACAACAACATTTGTTTAAATAAATTTGTTCTGGCGATCCAAGACGAGGAATCTTACCTGATGTTGACTGGTAGTTCAGTTAGCATTTATAACTTGGATGTACTCGGTGGATTAACAGCTACATATATATTCCAATCATGGACAAGGCTGATTGCAGTTCACATAGCACTAATACCCATAGGAAAGGTATGAATCCAGTTATTCTCCGTCAAAATATGGCTAAATAGTAGGACAGACTATGTGTTTTAGTATTGGTTAGGCAAAAATTGAAAGAGAAGGAAAACTCTAAATTCAAACTTGTAAAATCCTGCTTAGAAAATTGACCTTGAGTTGCATCCTGCCTTCGAGGAAGGGTATATATATATATATATATATATATATATATATATGTATATTTGATTGAACAATTGGGAGATTGTATCTCGGAAAACAACAATATATAAGTCGGTTTAATCTCAAATGCCCTATCGGGAGGGCTTACTGTGCATCTTTCTGATACCAGTTCCATAGCCCAACATCTAAAAAAAAATTCATGCCTGACAACTGAATTTCGAAAGATTCTTACTGAAAACACAATATTAGAACAGCAAAACAATAAGGAAAAACTACAGATTCTTGAGGCGTTACATATTAAAAATATACAACCTGAACCTAGTAGAATTTTGAATCCAGTGCTAATAAAATTAAATGTCTTTAGCTACTGAGGCTTTTTATAGAAACACATTTTTAAAAATATACGCTACACAATACACCAGTATTAACGCTCATTCTTACAAAGTGGTAATCTACATGCAAAAGTTACGTCATTTTGCAATACATACCCACCGATGATGGCCCAAGATTGGGTAGAAAGTACAAGGGAAATACTTTATTATGTAATGGTCATAAAACGTGGCAAATATGGCCCCTGGAAGAAAACTATCAACTTCCTCAAAACCGGAGAGAAGACCCAGTCGACGCCATAGATAACAGAGTTCCCGCTTTCTTCATTCCCTAATTGGTAACTGAGATGGCCTCAAGACAACAATTGAAAATCCCCCGATTACAGAAGTCAAGAAATTCTTCTTCCAGACATTGTCATTATCTCCAATTAAATCGAGCAAGTTATCTGGTGGAAATTAACAGTCACTTCGGAAGAACATCCGAAGAATGTTTTTGAGAGGAGGCTCACCAAATACCAGGGGTTAATAGGTCAATTATGAAGCCTGAATTAATAAACTCAATATGATCCAATAGAAAGAGGCTCCCTAGGTTTTACAGATTGCGTACTCTGGAGAGACATGACTAGAATTTGTGTAACAGGAGCTGTTAAAAGTGCACAATTAGAAAAAGCACAGAGTCCCCTGAAAAAGCAAGCCCAAACAGTTTTGCTATTTTGTAGAAACCTAGGGAGTGATAAATATCAACTGGGTCTAATGTTAAAAGATTCAAAACACCTTATAAACCAATCATTGATGAAATATTCTTGTGCAACAATTGTCTTTTGGGAAAATCTTTATAACTGATAGACAACGTCAAAGATTTTAAAAAAGCAGTTTAACACAAACTTTGAATACTTTTCAGTTTTGATTTATTTTCTTGATATCAAAACTATACCTGTCCCTTAGGAAGAAGGCAAGTTTAGTTTGGGTTGGTTTCTCTGTTTCATGGGATATAAATCTCAGTGAATTATTTAATGCAAAAGCCACTTTTGTGGAAGAAGCGTTGTCATATTAGTTTATCTATAGCAAGGGGAACAATTGGGGTTCATGCCTCTCTGAAGTTAATAGTTCAAAAGAGAACGTAATTAGACTGAATTGCGGTCGAATCGTTCTCGCAATGCAGCAAGTTCACCAATACGCCACAGGAACTCTCCAAAAAGGCAGTGTTATGTTACGGCACCATATAGAAATTTATCATGTCACGGCACCACTTAAAGGGTTGTATGGACCCCTTAAACTTTCAGTCTGAGCGTGGAAAACAGATCAGACACAAAATGACTTCGTTTGTTTGAATGTACGAAACTCATTTGTTGCAGGACCATTTATAGCAGTCAGCCGAAAATAGAGATAGAGGGAGAGAAGTGTGTCAGCGAAAGACAAACAGTGAATTGGGGAGGAACGAAAGAAAGACTCTCCGTGTCTTCTTTTTCCCGCTATCTCCAACACCGAGTGTCCTTCTTCGTCGAGATTCCTCGTCCAGTCTGCGTTGCTCAGAATCCGTACTTATATATACTACCCTAAAATTATTAGTTACATAATCCTAAACTGAAACGTTACTACCAAGTCCCATATATCAATTGATTCCCAACAATTGTTTATATCTGAATATTAAATATCTGCTTATTCCGAATAACGGTCCCTGTTCGAATTCACAAACAAATGCTTATTATTGCATGCTTGAGATCCTCAAGTATTAATCCATTAACAAATACTCACTCCAGTCTTGACCAAGATCACAAATGAAATATAGCATCTCGGCTTTGAATTCCAAGTCTAATCTAAAAAAATATTAACTACTAAAATAATTGATTGAAATCCCTGTTTATTTTACAGTAAGATAATAAATGCAATCATATATATTACTCCAAAATTATAACTGAATCTACTGCGAATAAAAATCATAAAGTGATAACTTTGAGTTTTATATTATGTCGGGAAAGGTATGAATCCAATTATTCTCTTTCCAGCCATGGGTAAATAGTAGGACAGACTATATTCTTCAGCCTTAGTGAAGAAACTAGTCTAGGAGAAGGAAAACTCTGAATTCAAACCTGTTAAACTCCGCTTAAAAATTGGCCTTGTGTCATATCCTGCCTGAGCGGAGGGGTTGGCAAATATATATGCCGATTTTGGAAATATATTATTTATCATACTTCTCCCTCCCGGACAGGTTTTAACAAAAAGTTTATTTTTTAAGTGAAGCAAAGCTGGTGAAAATCAAGAATTTTTCTTCTGTTACACAGGTTGCTGGCTGAGGTTAAAGAAATCAGTCTATCTTACTACTTGCTCAGATCTGGGGGAAACGGAATAGATGGATGCATGCCTTTTCCAAAAAAAGAATTTGTGTGATGTGAAACACAAACAACTTCACCCAGATTTCCGATTTTGATAACTTTTACTTTAAGCACGCCTCCCTTTGAAAGTAATGTTATTGACGCTAACATTTGTCTCTTTGTCAAAATTGATGGGTGGGGTATCCTCGTGGTGTAATTGTTAAAGTGATGGACTGCGGAATCGTAGTACGCAAGTTCGTACTCCAGTCGCACTATTACGTTCACTTTCGGGCAAATACACTTGGGGAAGGTATGAACACCCTAATCCTCCCTGCTGTGTGTTAAATAGTACCACTACATTTCTTCTAGGAGAATGGATTTGGCATTAAATAACCTACAAAGGTTTATATGCTATTAAACAAAGAAACCAAACCAAAATTGAATTGAAATGAGAGGATTTTTGTTGAAATTTGCGACGTGTGAATACATTCCGTTTATGTTTGCCTAAGTCAAGATCATTGAAGGGAGTCTCCATGCTTTAGTGGCTCACTTGCTTAACTTCGCCATTGTTGTAAGCGAGTTCGAATTCCATTAGGTTCAATTTCTGTCAATTAACCTTGGGAAAGATATGAACCCACTTTTATCTTTCATTTATTGGTTAAATCACTCTATCACTGCTGTTCTTCTGCAACGATGGTTTGGCATTGATAAGCCGATAACTTTGATATGCCATTTAACAACGTAACCCAACCGAGCAGGATCTTTATAAGGGTGTTTGGTTAAATATATCACAAAAAGGGAACGCAAGTTAAGATCATATATCAACTGTCAATAAAAAAAAAATAACAGGTTAACAACAGTGTCTGGAGATCAGACTTTTAGGAGGGACAAATAATTTGTGACAGGTCGAAAGTCTGGCAGATGACTATTATTATTGTCGACTAGTCATTTTATGAACTGCAATCGACAAACTATTTTATGCTTGGCTGATCATTTTACGAACTGAGATTTATTGATCATTTTATAGTCGACTGGCCATTTAATGAACTGAAGTCAACCAATTATTTTATTGTTGACAGTTAAGTTCACGAACTGAGGAAAACGCGATAAAGTGAGGACTCTCCTCAGATCTGATTGACGTTTGATGTTTTGAAGATTTTCAAAACGTCATATCAAATAACAATGTAATAAGAATGATGAAAAAAAATTACATATATACAGTATACTTACTTAAATAAAAATAACTATAGCTCATTACAAATTGCAAATGAATATGCCTTAACGTATGTTTGGCAAGGTATTTTCGTGAGCGATCATAGGAGATGCCCGTGGGGTAATGGTCTGCGTCGCAGGAAATGGATACAGCGACAGGAGTTCAAATCCTTGACGAGGTTGATTACATTTTACATACCACTAATATATTTCGGAAAGGTATGAATCCAATTATTCCCCCTACAGCTATGAGTAAATAACCGAGCAGATTTAGTTCTTTAGCCTTGGTTAGACAACCAGCGTAGAAGAAGGAAAACTCTGAAATCAAACCTGTTAATCTCCGCTAAAAAATGACCTTGTGTCACATACGGTGATAAATACATACTTGGGCGCTCATATTTGATAAGTGGTGTGTACAGTGAGAAATTGTAAACAGTTTATCGTGATTATCAATATCTTAGACTTTGAAACGCTTTCTGAAACTATCTCTCTCCTTCGTAGACAAGTTCAGCTACCTAGGAAGCAGTGTCTCATCAACCGAAAAAGACATCGACACGCGGCATACGAAGGCATGGACAGCTATCGATCATATGGAAGACCTGACCGATAAAATAAAACGCAGTTTCTTCCAAGCAGCGGTCGTATCGATACTGCTACATGGATGCACTACTTGGACGCTAACTAAACGGCTGGAGAAAAAGCTAGACGGCAATTACACAAAAATGCTGCGACCAATATTAAACAAGTCTTGGAGGCAACATCCTACAAAGCACCAACTATACGGCCACCTACCTCCCATCACGAAAACTATCCAAGTTAGACGGACCAGATATGCAGGACACTGCTGGAGAAGCAGTGCCGAGCTTATAAGTGATGTACTCTGATGGACCCCTTCATATGGCCGAACAAAAGCGGGACAGCCAGCTCGATCATACATACAGCAGCTCTGTGAGGATACGGGATGTAGCCCTGAAGACCTGCCGAAAGCAATGAACGATGGGGAGGTGTGGCAAAAGTGGGTCAGGGATAACCGTGTTGGCGGTGCGACATGATGATGATGATGATGATATATATATATATATATATATACATATATTAATATATATATACGCTTACGTGTATATGTATTTACCAAAGCTTTCACACGTGTTGAATGTGATATAAGGCCAATTTTAGCGTGAATTTTAAAAGTTACAATTCTAAGTTTTCGTTCTCTTACAATGATTACCATACAATAATTAAAGAGGAGGCCAGTCAGGCCTACTATTTACCCTTAGCTGTAGAGAGAATGGATTGATGAATATCTTACCAAAGAGTAGAGGCATTATGTTAGATGCAAACAGCTTTATCTACAATTTGAAACTAGGCAGTCATGACCATTTCCTAATACGATAACCATTACACCACGAACGCCTTCTAAACGCAGATATATATTACTTATTATCATCGTAATTTTCCTGGAGAAAAGTGTTTATAAGTCTCGATATTTTCCGTATCTTCATTATAGAATTTTTGAGCGTTAAAGTAGCGATATATATATATATATATATATATATATATATATATATATATATATATAAAGGAAAATCCATATGCATGCACACACGGTCACATAATCTCACATATACACACACACACACGCGCACACACAAACTCACACTCAGAGATAAACAATCAAGCATCTCTATATGTATACACACACACACACACACACACACACATATATATATATATATATATATATATATATACAAGGTCTATTTGTATGTATATATATGTGCAAATATATATATATATATATAAATATACATATGTGTGTGCGTGTGTGTGTGTGTGTGTGTGAATAATAATGGAAGAAAGTGTGATACAGAACAAAAGATACGTACAATTATATTATACTAAAGATTTTTTTTATATTCCCAAAAGAGTAGGTCCAATGACAACGTCGGGTAAGATATAACTGATCTTTCTTTGCTCGGCCTATTTTTAGCTGTCAGTTCGTGATGAAATTAAGAAAAAAAAACAAGTAAAATGAAATAAAAGGAAAAGAAAAACAAACAAATATTCTCTACAAGAATTTTAAAAAATCATTTAATCTTGATACTTTACCTAAGAAATGAATGTAATATCAAGTTGAAGGCAATTCTTTAAAAAGTTATTTATCAATTGTCATATAACGTCGTTAAAAATAAGAGTAGAATACTATTTAACAATACTATGTATTTGAATACTATTTAACAATACTAAGTCGTAATAGTTCTTTAGAATTTTACTATAGTTATTTTCCCTGTGTTTTAGAATAGCTTTGCCCAGTCGGCTGGTTTGGTTTGGTTTGATTTGATGGCCTATCAACCCTTGTAGGTTATTTAACGCCAAATCCATTTTTATGTAAATAATCAGTTCTATTTAAAACAATTCGGTTTAGCATTAGTACACAGTTTAATTGTCAAACACATTTCTATTTCAAACAATTCAGTTTAGAGTAAGATCAGTTTCAGTGTCAAAATTAGTTCAATTAAAAAAAAATTCATTTTAGCAAAAGCACGGTTTTAAATGTAAGTACAGTTTAATTGTAAAAAAACATTTTTATTTCGAGCTATTCAGTTTAGTCAAACAATTCTACTTCAGCTAATTAAGCTTTGTAAAAGTGCAGATTTTGTTTACACACAGTTATATGTCAGAACAGTTCTAAGTTAAACAATTTAGTTTAGTGTAAATACAGTTTCAATGTCAAAAAACAGTTGCAGTTATATGTAACAATTCAGTTAAGTGTAAATACAGTTTTAATGTTGAAAAAACAGTTCCATTTCAAACAATTCAGTTAAGCACAAGCACGCAGTTCAAATGTAAGTACGGTTTAATTGTCAAAAACATTTCTGTTTCAAGCTATTCAGTTTAGTCAAACAATTCAGTTTAGCATAAGTATGCTGTTAGTTCTATTTAACGCATAGATAGGCCAGTCGGCTGGGGCTGCAGACCACAACAACTATATCTTTGCAGAGCAGAAAAACTCCCCCAACGTTTGCCTTGGATATAACACTAGACAATCAGATGCCGAGGCTCCAGTAATATTGGAGCTTTGGTGAATGTGGAGCACCCATTTATGGCCACCCTTCCTAGGTCCATTCTGGATCAGAGAAGCAGCACCTAATAGGGTCCTATCTATGGGTCAAATAGAACTAAACTGTGTATTTGTACTAAACTGAATAGCATGAAATAGAAATGTTTGTGTACAAAACGGGACATTGGCATAATGGCTAGAGTGCTCGCCAATGGCCCGTGAGACCTGGGTTCAATCCCACGTTGCATCATACCAAAGACTTAAAAAATGGTACTTGATGCTACCTTGCTTAACAGTCAGCATTATAAAGTAGGGATCAATGGTAGAGTGGAGCAATCCAGGAAAATAAGTAGAACCCTCTCCCACACCTCAGTGTAGTAGCTATCGAAAAAGGAGCCTTCAGGTTACCCTCGACTACGGTCGCCATCTTTACCTTATTTATATGTACAAAAATGGATTTAGCATTAAATAACCAACAATGGTTGATATGCCATAAAATTAACCCAAAGTAAACTATTTAGATTAGCTCCCTATAGATAGAAACCCGGTATCGAAAAAATAATAGAATATAAATTGTTTGTATGATATTTATAAACAGCCCCCTCCCCAATAACATGAAGAAAGCTTTATAAACATTAACTAAGGTTAAATCAGGGCACACGGTGAACATCTGGCACCCTAGCCAGTATGAATAACCAATTCGACAAACTCACTTAACATTTTCTTTTTTGCTGTTATACACAAGATGTGATAAAATGTATCGCAAGTAAATTTTTTATTTTCTAAATTTCATGACTTAAAATTCATTTTATGAATTTTATTGCGATTCTCAACTTTGGGGTTCTGGTCGGTAACATCAAGCAGCAAGCAACAGTCATCTGTTCACCTAACAGTCCAACATCATTTGTCTATTATTTTCTTCAGCAGCTATCTGCTGGCTTACACTAGAAATCTTTGTTTTTCATTGATTTTCGAGAGACAAAGAATCGATATGATCGTATATATTGTTAAATAGATCGCTGTTTAATTAATAAACCTACTCATTAAAAACTGATTTGTATTAGATCAAAAGACTTGAAATTATAGAACTGTGAACAAATTGTTAGTATTTAATTGGTTTGGTTTGGTTTAGTTTCTTTGTTTAATGGCGTATCAACTCTTTTTAGGTTATTTAATGCCAAAGCCATTCTCCTAGAAGAACAGTAGTGGTACTATTTAACCCATAGCTGGGAGGATAAGGGGGTTCATACCTTTCCCAAGGGTATTTGCCCGAGAGTGAATGTAATAGCGCGACTGGAGTACAAACTCGCGTACTACGATTCCGCAGTCCATCGCTTTAACCATTACACCACGGGGATACACCCCCTGGTATTTAATTGGAATACTTGATACCATATAACTGTGGCAACAAATGATTATAGATAAATAAAAATCGAGAAATTAAAAAAGAATTATGAAGCAAATTAAAAAGATTAAAAGATTAAAAGATTTTGTAAAAAAAATAACTAAATGCATCACTTTTTTACCACAAAACATGAAAATTTGAAGGAGGGTAAATTTATTTCATGTTAATACAAGTTTGATTAGGCTATTATTGTAAAGCATGTTTTATAGAATTTGGAGAACCGATTTATGAGATGTAGTATCTATTCATCATTTGCCACTGAAGTATTTCGTTTGGACAGGAAGTGATCGATAAATGAATGAGTTTTCCTTCTCGTAACCGGTTGCTATACCAAAGTTAAAGAGCTCAGTGGGTCATACTATTTACTCATAAATAATAGTCGGATTAATACCTTTCAATAGAATATTAACACTATGTGAAAGCTAAACAACCTCGTGTATGATTCTTAGTCGGGACACTGTATTCATTTCGTATGATGATAACCGTTACGCCACGAGCACCTCTTAAAACAAAGATGTGGGCATAGTTGAGAAACTCTTTAAATAAAGTGCTGTACAGAGGTAGCGAAGACATACCAGCGAGGGAAAGTCCCCGTGGCTATCGTGCTGGACGGCAACATCGTTGTGAGTTAAAGAAGCCAGTGTCCCCTATTATGTAACAATAGCTTGAGAGTGGATGGATGGATGGACGGATGGATGAACGGGTGGATGGATGCATATCTTACGCAAGATTATAAGCGCTATGTGAAATGCGAACAGCTTCGTCAACAATTTGAAACTGGGCAGTTGAGACCATTTCCTAGGACAAAACCATTACGCCACGGGCAACTTCTAAACACAAATATATATGATTGCATATTATCATCATAATTATGCGGGGGAAATTTTTTGTATGTCCTGATATTTTCAGTAAACTTTATTAAATAATTTTTAAGCGTTTAAAGTAGATATATATATATATATATATATATATATATATATATATATATATATATATATATATATATATATATATATATATATATATATATAGCTACTTTAAACGCTTAAAATTATTTAATAAAGTTTACTGAAAATATCAGGACATACAAATATATATATATATATATATATATATATATATATATATATATATATATATATTTGTACAAAAAGACTCATTCACACACACACACATACACACGCATATATATATATATAGTACGTTGGCCGACCGAAGTGTATGGGAGGGAAATATTTCTTTCCTTGGATTGGATTTCTTCACTTACCCTGGATTAGTACCTTAAAATGCTGAATGTTCAACAAGAAGGCATCAAGAATCATTTTTTAACCCATGGTATGACTCCACCTGGGATTAAATTCCGCTCTCCCGATCCAATGATGAACTCTCTATCCACTAGCGCTTTTCCGTTCACTTCCAGACAAATAACCTTGGAAAAAATACTACTTTGTCTCCACAAGCTATGGGTTAAATAGTACGACTTCTCTTCTTTTACAAATATGGCTTTGCCATGAAATCACCCAGGAAGACTGATAGGCTATTAAATAAAGAAATCAAACCAAACCAAATCAGTGTCAGCTATCAGTACTTTGATTTGCAGTCTCGAAACATTTCCCTCGGTACTTTTTGCAAAACATCGGACCCTGCAATATCATCGTCCTTTATTTTATTAGACTTGGCTTCGTCCGATCTTTTCAAAACTGAAGACCCATTTCACGATCAATATTTGAAGATATGAAAGATATTTCAAATGTACAACGTCGCAATTTTGCATGATATCAAAAGATGAGGTTTCAGAGGTCCATCGACCAACGAGAAACAGGTGTAAAAACGTGTGCCCAATGCCAATGCAACTAAATTGAACAAAACTAATGTAAATCTGTTGTTCATTTCTCTCTTGGCAAATGAAACATCAGTCTCTCGAGATTTTAAAACAAATAAATCTCTATATAAAGTTTTTTATTTGGCACACTGCTCATAAGTTTAGGGAATTCATCAACCTCTCCACATTATTCTTTATGTGGTTGATTAGCTCCTTACTCCCTATGTCAAAGTAGAAAAACAATTCGTAGTACAATCTGTAGACACCGGCTCATTGGCCTAGTTGGTAGAGTGTTCGCTTATAGTCCAGTAAACATAGGTTTAATCCCTGGTCGCATCCTAACAAAGACTTTAAAATGCTTCTTGATGCCTCCTTGCTTAAGACAAAGCTATATAAAGTAACTATCGAGGGTAAATTGGAGCAATCCAGGGAAAGGAGTAGAACCTTCCCCTTCTCTTGACCAGGTTCAATTTTAATTTGGAATAACAGTAAATTGTCTTTGCATTTAAGGCACAGATAGTATAGAGTTGTGATTTTACAAAAGAAAAAGTAAGTAAAATCATTCATGCATTTTTAAATGACAATAGAGTAAAAGACAATATATAACTAACCAGTTTTTGAACTCTGCCTCTCTTGGAGTGGATATGCTTAGTATTTTCAAAGTATGTTTAACACGGTCCGTCTCGAGTACTCTTCTGAACTTTACTTTTATACATATATATCTTTCTACTGATTGAGTGGGTAGGAGGAGGAAGGGTCATTCAGCTATTTGTTTCTCCCCTTACCATTTTTTTTTTCTTTTCTATCCTATATATGTAGACATTGACACGGGATTCAATGAATAATTCTATCCTTATTCTAACTTAGGGATTTAGGTTCAAATAAAGTCCAATAGTTTTAGTTTCTCGGGCCAGGTTCAATTTTTATATGTAATTACAGTAAATTGTCTTAGCATTTAAGGTACGGATAGTATACAGCAGTGATTTTACGCAGAAAAAATAAACAAAATCCATCATGCATTTTTAGATAGCAGTATAGTAAAAGCCAATATGTTACCAACTTGTTTTTTTTTAACTCTGCCTGTCTTGGAGTGGATATTGAACTAATGAGTAGAGTGTTCGCCAATGGTCCGGAAGACCTGGGTTCCATCCCAGGTCGAGTCATACCAAGGACGCCAAAAATGGTACTTGATGCCACCTTGCTTAACCCTCAGCGCTATAAGGTAAGGATAAAGGGTAAAGTGGACCAATCCAGTGAAAGGAGTATTGCCCTCCCCAACACCTCGGTGTAGTAGCTATTGAAAAGGGAGCCTTCGGGTCACTCTCGACTAAAGTCCCCAATTTTACTTCTGTTACAATAAAAGATCAAATATTCAAACTCAGAAAATATCGATAGAATTCTAATGTCAGAGTACCTCCAAGCAATAACATAATTCGGCAGCTAATCACCCAGGTGTAAAGAACAAGATCAGTCGAAAATATTTGGAGAAGAGATCATTAGTGTTTGTAAAAGTTATTTTTGTTTTATATCATTCATTTGCCAACATATATATTTTGTCATCCACGGATTGTTTTGTTGTATCACAACACTTCAGTGTGGCTAGAAACGCGAGATGCTAGAATTGAAAACCGACTGATTTTACGTCAGTTGAATATCGTATCCCTACTATCGTCAGCTCAGCTCAAGCGAAAGAAATTTTTAGGTTGTTATATATCCACATACGCTTATCGGCTATCGGAGTACTCAATTCATGAGAGGAGCTTTTGTATTTTTGTATATATAATAAGTTTTCTTTTAAAAACCTTCACTCTATCTGATGAATGCGTAAAGCATTAAACACATCGTCACAGACACTACCATGTAATATAAATATATATTCATATATACATATCAATTGATTGATGAATGATACTTGTCAAAGATATAATATTTTTTAAAAATTTCTTCATTCAAGCTTTTTAGTAGGAGTACCCATGACCTAACAGCAGAATAGCGATCCTGAAGTAAGCGAGTTCAAACTCCACGCGCTCTATTACGTTCACTTTCAGATTGGAGGAATTTATTGATGTGTGGTACTCATGGAGACAACCACCAACTTTTTCAAATAATGTATAAGGCTTTCTAACGATAACCCCACACATAATATTTCGGTAAGGAAAAACAAAGTCCATGTAGACTGCAACGACGTACATTTTATCCACGTACATTGCATACAATCACAAAGCGTGACAAAAGGACCCAAATTATGAAAAGATACAAAAGCTGTTCCGCAGAACAAGTAGTGCTGATAGCAGCGGTTAAAAACTTACATTTATTCTGTCGTCGAGAAATGGTTCACATAGGATAATTTACACACACGTGCTGCCCGAAAAGAGAAAACGAAAGAGAGGGGTCCTCTTTGTCTGGTGTCTGCTGACAAAAAAAAAAAAAAAAGACAAAAAACGATAGAACTCGTTTCTCGAAATGTCACATGACCGTTGGTTATGTCGTTCTCAGAAGCTCCACCCATAAATCCCAAAAAGGGAGAGCACTATGTTTAGTTTTCCAACAGGATTAATAAACTTGGGAAAGGGCTGAACTCTTACGCACTCCAGCAATAGGTTAAAAATTATCATTGCTCTTCTTATGTAAGGATGGCTTTGATATCAACGAACGTTAAACAAGAAAAAATTTTTTTACAAATTTGCTTGTTAACTTTGAAGATTTATTAGATTGTTTTTCCGGTTATGTTTTAGTTTTAAGTTGTTCATATAATGAAATTCTGTTTTATGGTTCGGGAATTCCTTTAAGAAATTTAATTGTTGCTGGACATTGTTTTAAGACATGTAAATAGAGTTGACAAAGTAAGAATTTTAGCTTCTTTTATCTAATAAGCTATACTTCCCTTTTAGATGTATGCGTTACCCCAGGGTGTGACACATGGAGATTTTAAAAACGGAGTTTAACGGATTTCTAATAGGGTTTTCCTTTTAGACCAAGGGTGAAGAGCCTAGTCTGCCCTACAATTTATCCATAATAAAGTAAGTAAAGTTGGCGACCTTAGTCAAGCGTGACCTGAAGGCTCCCTTTTCAATAGCTACTACACTGAGGTGTACAGGAGGGTGCTACTCCTTTCCATGGATTGCTCCAATTTACCCTAGATCCTTACCTAATAATCCTGAGTGTTAAGCAAGGCGGTATCGAGTATCATTTTTTGAGACTTTGGTATGACTTGACCGGGGATTGAACCCCAATCTCCCGGATCATTGGCGAACACTCTACTCATTAGGACTATGGAATAGAGGGAAAATCTTTTGATTCATACTTTTTTCCCCTGAGTGATGTAATTGCTAGAGTCGTAGGAAATGGACATTGCATCACGAGTTCAAATCCTAGACGAGTTTGAATACATTTCACATAGCATTAATACCCTTGGGAAAAGTTTAAATCCTCTTATTCTCCTGCTATCTATGGGTAAATAGCGGGACAGACTGTTTTCTTCAGCCTTGGTTAGGCAACAAGTCTAGAAGACGGAAAACTCTAAATCCAAGCCCGTTGAACTCCGCTTAAAAACTGACATTGAGGCACATCCTGCTTGGGTGGAGGGAATGGTAAATACATCCCCCCACTCCAGAGTTTTAACACTATGTGAAAGGATTTGAACTCAGGGTGCGTGTTTACTTCCAAGCTCGATAACTAATTACACAACGAATACCTCTATTTCTTTTCAGATGTAATTTGATAGTTAACATCTAATATATATCTTTAAGGCTGACGCCCTTTAAAGGAGATTATTCGAGAGAAAGAGAAGGAAAAGAATGCTAATGTAATGTAGTGACTGCATCAACCATCAGTGAACATAGTACCCATCTGTGTGACCGACAAAAATAGATCAGTCACAGTAACTCTCGTGATAGATATTAGAAACGGTTTCAATTGAGTGTTGTGGCTGTTGAAAAGCGTCGGTTAGTCACTTAATAAATTGTAGATTGATAAGGAATGATTTAAATTTAGGGAGATCGAAATCACCTTGATCTATTGTGGCAGAGCAACAAAATTTCTTTTATCGACTCCACAGTACGACTTTACGTCTTGTTGATTCTAGGCCGGTCCAGGGGGTTTGCTGCAAAACTTTATAATAAAATGAGTAGTATTTTCCAATGATCAAGGGTCTGAATTTTTCCTCTCCCTGATGTTAACTCGTCGTCATATCTTCACTTCACCTTTGTCCCAGTTTTTCCAGACCGTACAAGTGTTATATACTCATCTACAGCATCATAACAACACAATAACTAAACAGACGCACGCAGAAAGACGCAAGAAGACTTCTTTATAAGATATATTTACCTCTGACTTTATTGCAAGGGTTCGAAAGGGTTGTTCAAGGGTTGCATGTGAGAGGGAGCTTGAGACCGAACATAAACTGTAATATTTTGACCCCACTGTTATGACCGTCACGTTGTGTCTTTCTTGTTCTCTAGGGATGCTCAACCGGAGGCCTAGGAGCTCACTCTGCTCGATGCTGACTTTCTTTATTGCATCTTATCAGCATCTTCTCTGGACCCCAAACTCCATCGGGGTTTCCGAGGGCCCCGTCGGTCGGGTGTGGCTTTCCCTACCACACCTCTTCTCCAACTGTCTGGAACTCTCCTGGTAACTGCCTGTCTCGTCGAACTCAACTGAATTATATAATCGTTGGACGCCCACTCGATCTTTGAAATCGAATGTTTAATCGTCATCAAGCGGAAATAACTGTCATGCAGTTCAGAGGTCAATCTCTTCCGGTGCGTCAGTCTATGAGAGTATAATCAGGATTTTTTTTTTACCTCGTCCCATTTCATCAGCCAATTTCCGCCCACGCGATTTCCTCTCATGACTGCCATTAGAATGTATCACTTCCTTCCAGTGCATCACTTGAATGGCATTTTTGGCCGGGTCAAAAGGTCAAAACACAACACAAGGTCTGACTTATTTCATAATGAATATAATACCGGACCATTAAGAATATGCTGAATTAAGATTTAGACTGAATCTACGCCAATTGCACTTCCAGAACACTGAAGTTATGTATCAATGAACCTGTCAAGTAACAAACTGTGTGACTTCTTAGGATCAGTTTGTTATCGTAAACAAATCAGAGTTTATTTGTCTAAATTTTAGTAAACAATGAAAATAATTTTCTAGTTAAAAAAAAATTATTTGACCATTTCTAATATTTGCAAAGCTTGAATCTCAATGATTTTACGGTATTTTCAACTTCGTTCAAAAATATGCAAAACAGCTTAAAAAGTGACCCTTTTCGCTCAATTTTCTATGCTTCGAATTAAGCTCTGAACCAACAAGATGGATAATAACAATAAAGATAGTTTTTCTAGCTTGATAAGAACGTATTACACTATTTCCAATCCTTGCAAAGATTGAATCATACAGATATTATAAATTTCTAACTTATAAAAAAGGAATAAGCCAAAAGAAACTTAAATACCCTATTGGCTACCATACACAGAAATGTCTGCTTGAAAAAGATGATCAGCAGCCAGAACATTTTGACCTGGAAATGAAGACGATAGAAAATCAATTCTGTCAACAGGAAGAACACAATCACTTTTTTTATCCAGGAATTTTATTTCCAATGAAAGATAAACAGTCTCCAGACACATTATCAGGAAGTCCCTCAAAGAACTTGGCGGCACCAGTAGGAAAATACAATCTCAACTGTCAATGAAGAAATTTTCTGATAGAAAGAAATATATTGATCTCTACAGGGAAAACGTGTCTCGTTTATTTCACAATGTTCTTTACTGTAGAAAATAGAGTTTTTTTTTTTTTCTTTCAGGCGAGATTCACAGGTGTCTCAGAAGATCAACCGAAATAGGCAGAAAAGTCTTTGGTGAACTAGAAAGGTTGCAGGTGGTGGTATTAGGATATAGGAAAATTAGAAGAATGATATTATGAGTGAAAGCGCCGTTGTTATTTATTACAAAAAAGGGGGGGGGTGAAGAAGTGTAGCACTTACTTTACTTGTCAGCATCCTCATCCAAATTCAGACAATAGGATAATGCTCTACATCGTTCTGCCTAATCAATAAAAATATTTTACAATCTTATGAATTTCAATTTTTTTCCTGGATTGTCTCTAAAACTGAAATCTATAGAGAATTTTCGGCAAATCGTGCTGTCGGCAGACCTTGATGATAACGATGATAAAGATGATGATGGGAAATGATCAATTCCAAGATGAATTTAAGAAAGTTTTATTACTAGGTGTATTCAAAAGTGTCCAAATGCAATGTGTAACGCATTGAATTTCTTCAAAATTATCCCTTGCATATTCATTTAACTGATTCCACTTGTCGAAGCACTTCTAAAACTAATCTGTTGACATGGCGTGACCATAAATCGTCGAATTTCTTTTAAGGTCTTCCGTTTCCTCAAAGTTTACTCACTGAGATAAATTTTTCATTGATGAAACGAGGCTTAGTTCGGTTTATTTGTTTTACGGCAAATCAAATCGTTATGGATTATTAAATGCCAAAATATGATCGATTTCATGAATGTTTGATGAGAATCATATCTATATTTTTCATGTTTCATAGCTTTTTATTCATTTTTCTATGATTATTCGTTGGATCACTCTTGTGTAGTATTCCTATCTAATGCACAAAAAAAACGCATAAAATTATACTTAACTATTCACCCATGGTCCGGAAGACCGGGGTTCAATCCCAGGTCAAGTTATACCAAAGATTCAAAAAATGGTTCTTGATGCCGTCTTGCTTAACACTCTGCATTATCAGGCAAGGATCAAGGGTAAAATGGAGCAATCCAGGGAATAGAGTAGACCCCTCCGCGACACCTTGGTGTTGTAGGTATTGAAAAGGAAGCCTTCGGGTCCCCCTCGACTAAGGTTGCCAATTTTATTTCATTTACTTCTATTCAATTCTCAGCATTTGTTTGAACAAAGTTATTTAATTTCAAGCAACTAATAAAACTCTTTAATAATTATAGCTTCAAGTAACTAATAATACTCTTTAATTATCATCATCATCATGTCGTGCCACAGGCACGGATATCCCTGACCCTCTCTCGCCACTTCTCCCTATCGTTCAACGCCTCTGGCAAGTCTTCAGGGCTACATCCCGTATCCTCACAGAGCTGCTGTATGTATGATCGAGCTGGCCGTCCTGCTTTTGCCCGGCCATATGTGGGGGTCCATAGGAGTACATCTCTTATGAGCTCGTCCGTGCTTCTCCAGCAGTGTCCTGCATGTCTGGTTCGTCTGACGTGGATAGTTTTCGTGATGGGAGGCAGAGCTTCAAGTAACTAACCTTCATTCGAATAATTTGGACAGCGCTTTGTGCTATCTAGTATTCTTATCTAATACCAATGATTTTTTAAACAGATCTATTTGTATAGTTTCAAATATTTCTATGTAACACCGATAATTATCAGTGTATAATTGTGTATAAATTATAATTTATACACAATTATATGATTTAAAGTAACTATTCCTATTTAATAATAACATCTTTCTACGATTATACAATTTTAAGTATGCCAATCAAATTCCAATAATTTGCAAGCCCTTATGTAGTTTCAAGTGGCTGATTATGATAGGACATTTTATACTAGTGTACCGTCAATTAAATGTTACTTATACAAATAAGTTGCATTCAGTTAGATTCCTAATATTATCATGTCTCTTTTAATAATAATTGCTTGTTTTAACACAGCTATTGGATTTCATTTGTCCCTATCTCATACTATATGCTTTCAATGATTCACATATGCGATCTGGTAATAACACTCTGGTCAGAGTGGAAGTAGGAGTAATGACAAAAAAAAGTATTTCACATTCTTCAGCTCTCTAGAACTGTTGTCTCACTTCCAGATGCACTTTTGTGATATACCCAGGATACGTCTTTGTTTGGGATGCTGCTGTAATATTCTAATTTCCGCTACTGCACAGACTGAGGAAACAAAAATATATCACCTGAAGCTACAGAGGTTGATACGCTTGTATAATTCTGGGTTTTTGTACAAAACTACTGATGCAAAATATTGAACTTTACCAAGGATCCATCAAAACATCATCATTTTATCAAATAGTTTTTTTCACGAGACCTCATCCTTTTATTATTCTATTACTCACGAGACATCATTTTATCAAACAAATTCCTCACGAGACATCATCATTTTATCATACAAAATCTCTCACGAGGCATTATAATTTTATCCAAAATTTCTCAGCTGTGCACTAGCCTTGATTTCAATTTAAAAATGTAAAATTTGAAAAGACGAAGAGTTTACTTTTGACACTTTTTGCTAACACAACACATGTACAAAATTCATCGAGTATAACAAAGAGTAACACCCAATGATGAAGTAACTATTAGAATTTTTACTAAAAAAAATAAACAAAATGAATGCGTGTCCATAAAATAAAAAAATTATTTCTATTTTTGTTATATATATATATATATATATATATATATATATATAGATATAGATATATATTGGCAGCATTTCTTCATTATTACAAATTTCATTGAACATAATAGACATTTTCTGTCTATATTTTTTCTTGTTGATCCGTTAATACTGCCGTATTGCTTTTATCGTATTCGACGGTTATTGATTGATGTATTTTCCATAATTGTATACATCCCAAGTACATTCTGCCCGACTTTGGTCCATCATCAGGGGAGGATCTATTACAAAAGTCATGTAACTTTTGTTTTTACATTACTACTATGTAAGAGCATTTGTACCGTTGGAGTGTATAGCGTTTGCTTTTAAATGTGTTTCTATAAATAGTGTCAGTAGCTAAAGACATTTAAGTACATTAGCACTGGTTGTAGACAGAAAATGTCTATTGTGTTGTTTAAATGAAGAATGAAGACTTTTGCGAGTTAATTTTCAGGAAAACTTTACTTTTGGAAGGCGAACTTCTAAATTTGCTAAAGAAAACCCCCAAAATTGCCCCCCCCCCCTGAAAAGAAAGGAAAAAAAAAAAAAAAAATCCAAAACACCTCAAATGTAGTCTAACACGTGCTAAAGACGAAAGCCATAAAAGAGTTGACTCCTCCTCTCTCTTTCTTTCTCTCTCTGTGTGTCTCTCTCTCTCTCTCTCTCTCTCTCTCTGTCCACCACCAGTTGACCATGATATAGGAGTGGAACCTTTAATATAAATACTAAAATTAGTAATAATTTAATCCTTCATTTGTTGAAATAGTATGCATACGTTTGGAAGTGATTCCGTTTCCAGAATTTTTTTCACAGAGGTCAGTAAATTTATTCTACTAAACTATTCATTTAAAAATGCACATTTGATTTAAAATAGTAATGTCTTAAATCTCAGCTGTATTATGTGTTGTTTAAATGAAGAATGAAGACTTTTGCGAGTTAATTTTCAGGAAAACTTTACTTTTGGAAGGCGAACTTCTAAATTTGCTAAAGAAAACCCCCAAAATTGCCCCCCCCCCTGAAAAGAAAGGAAAAAAAAAAAAATCCAAAACACCTCAAATGTAGTCTAATACGTGCTAAAGACGAAAGCCATAAAAGAGTTGACTCCTCCTCTCTCTTTCTTTCTCTCTCTGTGTGTCTCTCTCTCTCTCTCTCTCTCTCTGTCCACCACCAGTTGACCATGATATAGGAGTGGAACCTTTAATATAAATACTAAAATTAGTAATAATTTAATCCTTCATTTGTTGAAATAGTATGCATACGTTTGGAAGTGATTCCGTTTCCAGAATTTTTTTTTCACAGAGGTCAGTAAATTTATTCTACTAAACTATTCATTTAAAAATGCACATTTGATTTAAAATAGTAATGTCTTAAATCTCAGCTGTATTATGTGTTGTTTAAATGAAGAATGAAGACTTTTGCGAGTTAATTTTCAGGAAAACTTTACTTTTGGAAGGCGAACTTCTAAATTTGCTAAAGAAAACCCCCAAAATTGCCCCCCCCCTGAAAAGAAAGGAAAAAAAAAAAAATCCAAAACACCTCAAATGTAGTCTAACACGTGCTAAAGACGAAAGCCATAAAAGAGTTGACTCCTCCTCTCTCTTTCTTTCTCTCTCTGTGTGTGTCTCTCTCTCTCTCTCTCTCTCTCTCTCTGTCTGTCCACCACTAGATAACCATGAAACATACCACAAAATTTCTTTGAATTTTAACATCCAGCAGTCCTGGACTTTAACTAAGTTAAAACTTAAGATAAAAAAAGTGAATTTTTTTTTTTTATTATTTTTTTTTTTTTTTTTTTTTTTTTTTTTTTAATTACTACCGCGTACACATGGGAAGCGGCATGCTGTACGTGTGAGTCTTGCGGCTTAACGCTCAAGATTGCCAGTTCGATCGGGGAACTACTGCTGCTCATCTATAAGAGTGGCTTCTATAGATGAGAACAAAAACAGCCATCGAAAGATAACCATGACTAGTACTCAAACCAGATCCATAAACCGCATCGCTCTTCGCGCGGGTAAAAAAGGGGCGCGTCCTGCTGAGGTTGGAGCCCTGGCCTCGGTGTTCGAAAAATCAGCTACAGAGCTCAAACACAAACAAAAACTACTAAAATGCAAACAAACAATACAGATAGCGACATTTAACGTAAGAACCCTAAATAGAATAGGTCAACTATCAGAGCTAACTGCATCAGCCGTAGAGCATAAGATAGATATAATTTGCATACAAGAGCACCGATACACGCACACCGAAGATATCAAGTATCACGAAACTGGAAATGGATGGATGCTGGTGACTGTATCGGCATGGAAAAACTCTGTCAATGCATCGGTAGGAGGGGTGGGAATACTTCTAGGACCGAGAGCGTTAAAAACACTGAACAGCATTGAGAGAATACAACCTAGGATGATGGCCGCAACGTTTAATGGCAACCCCAAAGCAACAATTATCTCCTGCTACCGCCCTACCAATGTTAGCGAAGAAAACGAAATAGCCACCTTCTACGAAGATCTATCCTCCCTAGTACGTAGCATTCCGAAACACAACCTGCTAGTCATTGGCGGAGATATGAATGCACAAATCGGGAAAAACAGACACAACAAATACAGCCTACACTACGCGTCTAACAGGAATGGACAGCATTTAATAGATTTCATGATAGAAAATAGATTAACCTGCCTCAATACAAACTTTCAAAAAAGGGAGGGGAAATTATGGACCTACACATACGCGAATAAGAGTAAAGCACAGATAGACTACGTCCTTATAAACAGGAAATGGAAGAATAGTGCGATGAATTGCGAGGCATACTCCTCCTTCGAGGGTGTGTCCTCCGATCATCGAATAGTTACGGCCAAAGTACGACTAAGCCTAAGAAAAAACGCCACACGTAAAGCGACGACCAAGCACTATGACTGGGCCCTACTCAACAACAGAGATATTAGAGATAAATATGCATTAGAATTAAGAAACAGATTCGAAGCACTACAAGAGAAGGTAGAAATAGGCACCCCAAATGACGAATATGAAAATTTTGTAGAAGCACACCTGGAGGCGGCAGAAAAGTGTATTCCAACAAAACCTAGAACTAAATATAGAGTCCCTTGGGAAACGCCAGCAGCTAGAGAAAAACGTGCACTCGTGAAGACTGCCTCCAAAAACTATCAACAGAACCCAACAAATACAAATGCACGAGAACTAGAAAAGGCGCAACATCAATTAACAGGAATATACCTAAAAGAACAGGCAGAATACGTACAAAATCAGATAGATAAGATTAGAGACTCGGTGGAAGATAGGCAATCCAGGATAGCCTGGCAAACAATAAACGAAGTAAGTGGAAGGAAGAGCACAGCCAAAGCAAAATTGAAAGCTGCAAGCCAACAAGAAAGAATAAAACTGTGGGAACAGCATTTCAAAAATCTACTAGGAAACCCACCGGAAATAACGGATGAACCGATCACCAGAATTATTAGTAAGCAATTAGACGTAAAACTAGGTCCTTTCACCAAAGAAGAACTCGACACGGTTCTCAGAAGAATTAAAAATAGGAAAGCGGCGGGGCTAGACGAGATCCCCCCAGAAGTGTGGAAGACGAGACAATTCGACGATATACTGCTCCGGCAATGCAACGCAGTCTATAGTCAAAATAGGATAGAACGATGGACGAAGGGATGCATCCTTCCATTCCCTAAAAAAGGCGACCTCGGACTAGCCAAGAACTACCGAGGGATAACACTTACATCCATAGCAGCCAAAATCTACAATGCCCTACTACGAAACCGCATAGAACCCAAAATGGAAAACATCCTTAGGAAAAACCAAAATGGCTTCCGGAGAAACAGATCCACAACCTCACAAATACTGACCATCCGTAGAATCCTGGAAGGCGTTCGGGCAAAAAACTTACAGGCGACATTACTATTTGTCGACTTTACCAAGGCCTTCGATTCCATACACAGAGGGAAGATGGAGCAAATCCTACTAGCTTACGGCCTACCAAAAGAAACCGTAGCAGCGATAATGATTCTCTACAGAAACACCAAAGTAAAAGTACGTTCACCAGATGGAGACACGGAATACTTCGACATTGTTGCAGGAGTACTACAAGGAGACACACTAGCCCCGTACCTCTTTATCATCTGTCTAGACTATGTGCTTAGGACTTCGATCGACAAAATCAGAGAAAATGGCTTTGAGCTGACTAAGAGAAGAAGCAAAAGGTACCC
>OY757910.1:91660728-91700728 GCA_963585895.1 Sepioteuthis lessoniana | reverse complement strand
AACCCAAACCGATTGGTATATATATATATATATATATATATATATATATATATATATATATATATATATATATATATTATACTGGGCTGATAATAGTGCTTTTGATTTTGAATTGATCCGTGGAAATTTCTATTGATCTCACAAGTCTCTGCCACCAATCTTATATTCACTGAGAATTCAAATTGTCCTTAAAGTGTTTTTTTCAGCTTAAAAATTGGACTGGTCATTAGATGACAACAATTTTTGAGCTAATTGATTTGAATTAAAATCAGTAATATTGCTGATCAAGTTCCAAAATCTTTTTTCATTCTGGTTCGTTTTCAATGGTACAAAGAATAGTTTTTGAATATGCAGAGGAAATTGAAAGAATCAGTTGAACGAACTCTGATTTAATTCTTTCAGCATCATGAGCAACTATTGAAATTTCAAGCTACGTTATATATATATATATATATATATATATATATATATATATATATATATATATATATATAATGCAACAAAAAAATAAATAAAATTATCAGGATAGAGCATATACAAAAAAATTGTACTGCAAACTAGGATTAAAAAAATTAAACGATATTTCACTAAGTCTTATAAAAAATCTGATCTTCATCATTTGTTTACCACCTTCTGAGTTCTAAAAACTATGGACTTTATAAACCTTATAAATTTCTGGCTTGCCCAGTCAGCGGGGGCTACAGAATACACCGACTGCATCTCTGCTGAGATTTAAGACCCCACCCCCGATGAATGTTCGTGATATGACACTAAACAATCTGATGCTGAGGTTGCAATAATGCTGGAGATTTGGGAAGTGTGGGGTCTCCTTTTATTGCCATCGCTCCCAGGTGCACTATTACCCGGAGTGGTAGCACCTAATAGGGTCTTATCTATGGGTCAGAGTGAACTAGACTATACACTTATGCTAAACGGAACTGCTCGAAATAGGACTGTTTTGACATTTAACTGTGTGCGAACAAAAAGTATACTGAGTTGTTGGAAATAGAAATGTTCATTTGAATATAAATGGATTTAGCATGAAATAACCAACAAAGATTGATATGCCATGAAGAAAAAACAAACAAACAAACATTTCTGATTTAGGCAGAGTAAAATAATAATATTCAGATTGAAACTAGTGCTATAG
Organism: Sepioteuthis lessoniana; assembly: GCA_963585895.1. NCBI lineage: Eukaryota > Metazoa > Mollusca > Cephalopoda > Myopsida > Loliginidae > Sepioteuthis > Sepioteuthis lessoniana. The sequence continues at coordinate 91,699,578 of OY757910.1, read as the reverse complement.
TTTACGCTATACTCAATTGTAAAAAAACATTACGTGTTGGTGGGGTAATCCCGTACCTACGGAAACGACTTAAAGGGATTTGAAAAAAGTGCACAGCTCTAATTTTTAAAATTCCAGATTATTAGTTAGTTTTAATAAAACACCAGAGGAATTAATTGAATCTCGTATAATTTTATTGTTGAATCTCGTATCATTTCAAAACTCCATGCCTTGAAACAGAGATCTGGCTTTTTGAATTTATCTCCTTATTTAGACAAATGAGTTTTAAAAAAGTTTCAAAACCACCAATATAAAATAATTTTGCTTTATCATTTCACAATAGATAGATAGATAGATAGATAGATAGATTAAACAGCAAGAAAGAGATAGAAAGAAACAAACTGAAATTGGCTGGGATATTTTTATAGAATATTTGAAGTAGATAGATTTGAACAAAATGATATAGATGTCAACATACATAGATAGATAGAAAGATAGATAGATTTTAAGGAAATACATTACATTTTTAAAATAAATTTCGAATACTAATGACACCCCACAGTTTTTGTAACAGATCACAAACAACTGAAATAACATTTAAAAAAACTTTCTCATTTTTCGTTCCATTTAACCAAAAAAAAAAAAAAAAGAATTTGAATAAAATTTAGAATATACTACCTCACATATTCAAATACCACTATGATTTTAAAGTTTAAAAAACCGAAAAAATCTAACATTTTAAAGTTTAAAAAAACGAAAAAAATCTAACATGCGTAAATAATTCAAACTATAAATAAATCCATCCTCCGAAGACCTTGTGCTTTTCAATATCAATTCATATCTTCATACCGTTGGATTTACTTCCAGATCTTTGCCCGAAGAAGAAGATAACTATCACAATATATCTTAGGTATGAAGTAAGTAATGAAGTAAAAAATGTTTTAAAAAACGCGCCTCAGAGTTTCGCGTTGTCTATCACCGGTGAGCTAGTTGGTTTAATAGTTATTTGGGATTCATGGCATATCAACTTTTGTCGCTTATTTAATATCAAAGTCATTTTTATACAAATAATCAGTACTATTTCAAAGAATTCAGTTTAGTTCTCAGTATAATTGTCCAAACTATTTCTTTTTCAAGCTATTCAGTTTAATCAAACAGTTTTAATTCAACCAATTAAGCTTAGTATTAGTAGAGATTTTGTTCTATTTCAAAAAAATCAATTTAACGTAAGTGCAGTTTCAATGTCAAAAACAGTTACATTTTAAACAGTGCACTGTTCAATTGTCTAAAACATTTCTATTTCAAGTTGTTCAGTTTAGTCAAACAGTTCTAATTCAAACAATTCAGTTTTGCGTAAGTACAGTTTCTATGTCAAAAACAGTTCTCGTAAGAACATTTTCAATGCCAAAAACAGTTCTATTTCGAACATTGCTGCCTTGTATAGGTACACAAATTGATTTTATTTAACCGATAGAAAGGGCACTATCGGGTTCTGCCTCTCCAGGACAGAGTGGACATGAGAGCGATGGCAATGAAGCGGTGCTCCACATTCCCCAAAACTCCAGCATCACTGGGACCTCACCATCAGATTGTTTAGTATCATATACAGGAGACACATTGGCGGGGGGGGTGTCTTACCCCTCTTCAAAAGTGCAGTTGGTGTATTCTACAGCCCCAGCCGACAGGGCAAACAGGTGAGCTTGTATTCAAAACTATTATCACATCATTTTTATTATATATATATATATATATATATACATTACACACACACACACACACACACACATAACTGACCAACTGACTGCATATGTCTTGATTTTTTGCAAGTGGTGTGACGGGTTTGGCCTCTTCTTTCTTTTTGTCCTATAATATTTTTTCTTTTTCCCTCTGGCGGTGATTCGAGATATTGTTATCTCTTGTTCCTGGCGTTTTTTTTTTCGTTTTTTTCAGGTAACCGTGAATGCTGGTAGATATTAGATTAGTATATATATATATATATATATATATATATATATATATATATATATATATATATATATATATATATGTCTGTGTGTCTTTGCGTATGGAAGTAAAGGCTTAAATGTAATCAGACAATAGAGAGAAATATTTACAAGATAATCCAAGTAGAAGGAGATATTTACTGAAAAGCAAAGTTGACATTATAATGCTTTGGTTCAAATGGAGCATTATCATGACTGTGAGGGATGATATTCGTGATGTTAAATCAACGATGGGTGTTTAAAAATGCAAAATATACAAAAATCTAAGAGAAACTTGTATATCAACCAACTCTTTCTTGATATACAAATTTTCCCTAAGATATTTTTTTTTCATTTTTAAACATCCGTCATTGATTTACCATCTCTAATATGATCCCCAACAGGCCTGATGATGGTTCCTTAGAACCGAAACGCTTTAGTGCCAACTTTGCTTCTAAATAAATCTCTCCTTTTACTTGGATTATCTTGTTATGAATCTCTCTCTCTCTCTCTCTCTCTCTCTCATTCTCTCTCTCTCTCTCTCTGAATATATATATAATGAAATATATTGGTTTTAGGGGACACATAACAATCGAGATAACATTAAAATGAAACGCTCTCTGGAAGAAGAAAATATAATCTGTTAAATATTGATATATATTTAATAGAAAGCAAATATTAACATATATCTAAATATATACACAAAAAGATATATCTTAATTCATGGCATATTTCATCATTTTTGATTCTTTGAAAGAACATTTAAAGTGTGACTTAGTTTGGAGTACAAGCCATTTTAGAAGAGGATTTTAAATTAGAGGAACCATTTATCTTCATGTTTTTCTAGCATTATTGTAATGTTATATTGGCCGAATTCGTAAATCTTCAACAATTTTATTAGCCTATACAAATAATATCATGCTATGCTGGTTTTGAACGGCCTTTATTACTTTTGCGTTTTCTCAACCAATAAGATCCACTTTCTCTGCATCTAACAAAGAAAAATACCGTTGGCGCTAAGATATCAAGTATATTGAAAAACTAGTCAGAGAGAGAGAGAGAGAGAGAGAGAGAGAGAGAGAGAGAGAGAGAGAGAGAGAAAGCTGCGCTTCGTCGATAAAGTCATCGTAGTTAGAGTAAAGCTTACTCTCTTTTCTTGATTGTCTGCGGGGGAAAAAGGCAGAAGATTGGGACTATTTAGCAGAAATATGCTGGCGTCTTAATGCTGGTTACAGTTCTTCCTGTAAAGTACATGGAAATCAGAATAATAATATAAAACACAGTTCCTTTATTGTAATTCAAATCTCAAAGTGTGTTGTCAAGTGTTCATTGGCCGTCATACCAATTCTAAAGGAGTTCGAATGGATTCATGCCTTCTTTCAAGTGTAGAAGCCAACAACCTCATCCAGAATTAGAAATGAGAGTGACGATTCCTTTTTTCACGATGATAACTGTTATGCTAAGAGCACCTTCAAGCCATATTATTTAAATCAAATTTTAGTAAAAAAAACCGTCAAATATACTTATCTAAATATTTCTTAATTATATATAGGATTATATATATATATATATATATACACTTTAAGAAAAACAACAAAACCGGTCACATAGGATTATAAATTTATTTCCATCCTGATACGCATTTTTGAAATTTCCAAAAACACGAAAAAAAATTTAACAGGACTTCTTCAGATCTTTTAGATAAAAAAACTAGAATAGACACAGAAAAGTGGGAGGGGGTAGAAGAGGGGTGAAAAGTTATCTCTTCATTAAGCCCACTTCCGTTTTAAATTTTAATTTCGGTTAGAAATGTAGTAAATTTATTTTAAACAATTTTTTTTAATTCTTTATTTTTCAATGACATTTTGACCTAAATTACAGATGTTTTTATTGAATTAGATTTAGACTTTAATTAATAACCTTAGGTAATGATACAGTAATAGATATTTTAAACTAAAACAAATATTTCATTTATTTAATATATTTTAAAATTTCAAAACTATTTAGAAACCATTAATCAGTTACACTTTTAATGAGTAGTACGTATGTATTATATTCTTTTTCACAATTTTCTATCTAACATTTTATTTTATTTATTCATTTACATGAATTCTCAATTTAACTCTATGCTTTTTTAAAAAATTCTTTTGTTAATTATCTATAGTTTAAATTTAGCCCTATTTCTACACCTAGCTATTAATTCACTTCTCTTATTTAATAATTTTGTTTGGCTCTGGAAAAAGAAAAATGTAGATTTTTTCCTCAAGACACAGATTGCACCTACTATCGAAAGACTTTGGGGTATTAGATCTTTTCAATATGGACCATTGAATGTCAGGGGTCAACCCTTTACTTTTCAATCCCCAATAATATTTAGATAGAGCAGTTTGATTTTTTTTATGCTCATGGGAGAAGGAAAATTTATGATTTCCATACCTGATTTTCCAATTAGTGGACGAAATGCCAATATAAGATTTCCTATTTATTGCTCTGTATTATTGTTACATTGAGCTCTTTACCAGGAAAATTTAAATATTCACTCATGAATAATTTCTTGTCCTGATGGAATTACTCCTAACTCCGGTTTTACTGAACCAAGGAATACTATATATATATATATATATACACCTACAAATCCGAACAAGCAAGATACGGCACAAGGTCATTCTTAATCGGATTTTAATAGGTTGGAATTCTTGACCGTTTGCAATACCAAGGTTGAAGAGCTAAGCCTGCCCGATGATTTATTCGTAGCTGGAGAGAGAGAGAGAGTGATTTGATTCATACCTTAACCAAAGATATAAGCGCTATGTGAATATCGAACGGTCTGGTCGAGGATTTGAACTCGTGTTCTCGTGTTCATTTCCGACGACGGTAACCATTGCTCTATGAATTCCTCAAAAATATCCCTGGACAAAATATATGACCACCCTCAAAAATGAAGAAAATATATTGCTAATAAATTTTAAATTATGAAAGTCACATATATGAAAGATGAATTATAAAGACAAATTTAAAATATGAAGAATTTTCAATTAATTTTTTATACATAAATTTGCATTTATGATTAATTTTAAAATTTTGTTTTGATATAAATATACGATCAATGAGCTTAACTATAGAATATAAAAGCAAGTTTTGATGCTATTTACCAACCCCTCCGCTCGGGCAGGATATGACACAAGGTCAATTTTTAAGCGGAGTTTAACAGGTTTGAATTCAGAGTTTTCCTTCTAGACTAGTTGCCTAACCAAGGCTGAAGAACCTAGTCTGTCCTACGATTTACCCATAGCTGGAGGGAGAATAATTGGATTCATACCTTTCCCAAGGGTTTTAGTGCTATGTGAAATGCAATCAGTATCGTCCAGGATTTGAACTCGTGTCGCCGTGTTCATTTACTACGGCGATAACGACTACACCACGGGCACCTCCACCTACACCACGGGCACCTCCACAAAAAAAGCAAGTTTTGATAACCGATAAATTCGGCAAGACATACTATCAACAAGTTGAACCGAAGGTATTTTTCCCATGCGTCTAAGATTAGATTTTTGGGTTCAAAAATTGCTGAATACTGTTGACTTCCTTCATAAACTTTTGCAACAATCAATCACCACATATTTTCAACAGGGTTGGTGTCTGAAGTCTTATTTTTTGTTCAGGCCAATACATCTTTGTTATTGATGCATTGCGTATAGCAGCATTATCTAGCGTCTCCACATAGTCGACACACTTCTTGTGCGAGAAATAAATCATTAAGAATCTTCACATAACCAACTACTTTTTGTTGACCATTGATAACGTGTAGTTTAAGTTTTTCTGAAAATGAGAAGGCCCCCAGATCATAAGAGTTCTTCCTTTTTATACTTTGTTGAGTAATGCTCTTCTGGAAGATTTTTTGCGTGCCAGTACCTCAAAGAAAGCTATCTGGAATGTCTATTTCTTTTCGTCTCTTAAATCACTTTTGCCATTCTTTAGCACTCATTGTTTTATATTGCCGAGCATATTCCAGTTATCTCTCTTTGAGCTTCATAGTTAACCTTGGACGATGAATTCTTTTCTTATGCTTAATTTTTTCGTTGTTTGAATCCCTTCTAATTGTTCTAGTACTGCAAGGAGCATCCAAGTTTTATGTTTTACTTCGCGAATTGTGGTTATAATTTTTTCTGTCCAACCAATCGGTTTTTTGTTCTATACGTATTTGGACTTTTCAAGTACTTGAAGATAACGGTTCTACAACGTTCTAAGGTCATCGAAATTTTTCCTTGAGATTTTCTACTTTTTTCAGAGCTGTAATTTCGCCTTTCTCAATATAAGAAAATTTAGTTCATTTAGCCATTTATGTTTTTAGTATTTTAAGTATTACATTTTTAACAGCTTTTATATTATGTAGACTATATATGATAAATTTTTCAATTAAATTAACTCCTTTTCTATTTCGTTGTATCACAACTTATCAGTGTGGCAAGACACGCGAGATGCATCAAGTTGGGATCAAAACCTGGCTGACTTTTCGCCAGTTGAATATTGTACTACCCTGACATCAACAGCCCTGGCGTAAACAATGTGATTTAAAGTATATATATATATGAAAGAAAGAAAAATATATATATGAAAGAAAAATTACATATATATATATATATATTATTTTTCTTTCGTTTACATATAGGCTTCACGGTTATATATATATATATATATATTGTCATCCACAGACAGACTGTTTCGTTCTATCAGAACTCTTAAGTGTGGCTAGACACGCAGGACGCTCGAAGCCGGGATTGAAACCCGTCAAACTTTACGTTACACTAGGTTTCAGACCTCTCGGCCACCAAGCGGACCACGTTGGCTAAGGGAATTTTAAGGTATTTATTTAGCAACAGCAGCAGCCCCCGTTTGTTTGCCTTTTTTATACCCTATCGGCTACCAGAGTGCTCAATTCTTTCGAAGAGCTTTGCATTAATCAATTCCTTCGTCAGAGTGCTCAACCCCCATGGGGGAGCGTATATATTGTCATCCACAGACAGACTGTTTCGTTCTATCAGAACTCTTTAATGTGGCTTGACACGCAGGACGTTCGATTTGAAAGTTTTGAAAATTATATTTAGTTACATCGTTTCACAGATATCATCGTTGGAAATAGACACGGCAACCCGACTTCAAAACCTGGACGAGGTTGTTAACAATTCACATAGTACTAATACTTTTGGAAAGGAAATAATTCAACTACTCTCCCTTCAACTATGGATAAGATCGTAGGGAAACATTAGGCTCTTTAGCCTTGGTATAGCAATCTGTCCAGGAGAAGGAAAACTCTGAATTCTAACATCAGCATAAAAAATTGACCTTGTGTCGAATCCTGCCTGAGTGAAAGGGTTGGATAAATTCATACACCGTTTCACAAAGTCTGACAAGTGCGTACATTTTTATTTCCGAAAAAAAACAAACGAAGAAGCTATAAAACTGTCATTGGTAAATTATTCCGTTTATTTCCATTAACGAAGGGAATTTTTAGCTTAAAAAAAACTATTTATTGTCCATGATGAAAATTAAAACTAAAAGATGAAAAAGAAAATAGGCTAGCGAACCAATTTCGAACATTACTTGTCAGAGCTATAATCGAGGTAATTACACGATCGAAAAAATATCTGGGAAGTAGAAAATAGGAATAGACAAGAGAAGACCAGAAAAAAAAAAGAAAAAGAAAAAGAGATTAGATTGAAATTACATTTAATCCAAATGAGCATTTATTTTTTTTATAGGAAGAAGGCTGCCTTGACCTAATATGAATAGTTCCAAGATTTTTTGGATGGAAAGTAGAGTATGACTTACTTTCAATGGAAAACAAATCGACACTATTTTTTAGAACTCTTACGATTACTCATCAGATGAACTGAAATGGAAGACCTAAAAGAATTATTCAGAATGTTCGTAGAAAGAGGGGGGAATCCTGTTTTAGTTGGTACGTGCTGTTTGATCCAAACATCTAATCTCTGGCTAGTTTTTTTTTTATGTGGTGTAAACCACAGTGACCCCTGAGAAAACAAAAAACAAAAGAACTATTATATTGAGGAGGAAGATGTCTTCGATTAGATGCTATGGTCGGTTTAATAGAAAAGACAATTTGAGTATGAACTAAAAAATAACATTGCTGCACAACTGATTAAAGTTTTCTAAGTGAATCTATAGCTAATATTAGCTTATCAAGAAACGACATCTTTGTGCAGAGGCTAGTTAGATTTTATTGAAATTAGAGATGGTTTAGTTTTGTTTGGTTTGTTTCGGTTTGGTTTTATGGCATATCTACTATTGTAATATTATTAACACCAAAACTTCTTTATACACATGCATTGAATATATGATTTGAAAACACATTTTGTTGATAAGGCTTTTAAATGAGCCTAAGATCATCCTTTTACACGCAGCTAATGGTCCCAAGTTTTGATATGAACCCCTAAAATTCAAAAAAATATCGCTCACTTGTTTGCACACAGTTAACTGATCAAACAGTTCTATTTCAAACAATTCAATTTAGAAGTAGTTATTTGCCTTCACTCAGTTTAAACTTCGAACTGTTCTGTTTGACTCATTGATAGAATCTTATCAGATGTTACCACAACGGGTTCAGAGTTAACCTGGGAGTGATGGCAATGAAGGAGTACTCCGTATTCTCCGAAGCTACAGCATTACTGAGCCTCACTATCTGGTTGTTTAGTGTAATATGCAGGACACGAAAGGGTCTTACCCCTCTGCAGAGATGCAGTCGGTGTATTCTGCAGTCCCTGTCAACTGGGCTGGATGGTTTTGTGTCATATCCAAGACACACGTTGTGGAGGATCTTACCATTTTGCAGAGATACAGTCGGTGTATTCTATTACCCAACCTGACTGGGATGGATAGTTTCGTGTCATATAATTGACACACATTGGGGAGGGTCTTACTCCTCTGCAGATATGCAGTCGGTGCATTCTGCTGCCCCTGCCAACAGGGCTGGATAGTTTAGTGTCATACCCAGGACACATGCTGGGGAGTGCTTTACTCCTCTGCAGAGATCCAGTAGGTGTATTCTACAATCCATGTCGAGTGGGCTGAAATTAGACGTGTTTCAATTACAAATTGTTGAAAGTCTAATGGAAAAACAACTCTTGTTAAAAATCAAAGAAATAAACTTAACCTATTTATCAAACTTACATTCAGAGCGAATAATGAAAGCTCTCTGTGTAAGAGACTTGATTAAATAAACTTTTTCTTTAGTAGGACAGAAGGAGTCCCAACAGATATACAGACCAATGAATATGTTAATTTTTTGTATACCGACGTGAGGAAACAGGTAATATTCTAACAAACAAAAACATCTAAAAAGGAAAAAGAAGAATTCGCTTCCATATCAGTGTAAACTTAAGGGTTGCGAGAATATTGTCGAGGGAATTGAAATAATGTCAGCTTCCATTTCACTAATATGAAGAAAAAATGTCTCATCAACATAACGAAATTAAACTTCTGGTTTTTCAATACCAGCCTCTTTTCATGAAAACCTACAAAAATATTCCCTAAAGCTGATACCATTTTGGAACCCATAGAGACACTGTCAGTTGTCCTGTACATGATGTCATCAAAATTAGATTTTATATACATCGTAGTAAATTACATCAAGTCAACGAAAATATCCTCCTGAATGGAAAAGAAGACAGTTGACAGTGAAATGAAATATCAGCAGATATATCGATAGTCTCCATAATAGGAACATTGATGAACAAACTGGATATATAAAAAGAGCACATAATTTGTCCATGAAATGGTTGTTCTATTTAAAACTCGAAAAAGTGAAGGAGTCTTTCAAACAATAAGAGTTGTTATGTTCCAAAGTATGTTGCTTGCTATTTAACTACTTTCTCCTGTGAGGACCCAATCATATACAATATGGGTCCCAATGGAAAACCGTTCTTATGGGTTTTAGGTGAGCCATTCAGACGAGAGTGAATAGAACCAGTTGGTCTAATCCGATTAGTAAAAGGAGGAGGGAGGGATATGGTAGAAACATGTATATCTGTTGCACCTAAGTTGTACAAATTTGGAAGTGTTCCCTAAGATTGTCAACATTTTATTAACATAATCATGAAACTCTAGAATGTCCTCCCCTGAAACATTATAAGGTTTTGTAATAACCAACGGTTTGTTGTGTAGGAGAGAGTAAATTGGGCAATGATATTTATTTTTCTACTTAGATATAAAGTAAGAAATCGGAGTTTCAGCATATGAGTGTGTTAAATCAAAATAGCTTTACCGTCACCAACGGTATTTGAAGATTCAGTTCGGTTTGGTTTGGTTTCTTTGTTTAATGGCATATCAACCTTTGTAGGTTATTTAATGCCAATGCTATTCTCCTAGAAGAACAGTAGTGGTACTATTTAACCCATAGCTGGAAGGATAAGGGGGTTCATACCTTTCCCAACGGTATTTGCCCGAAAGTGAACGTAATAGGTTCAGTTTGGATTCAAGTTAATTGAACACAGAAAAATAACCCGTGGTTAAAAAAAATATAAAAAAATAAAAACGAAAGAAAATAAGGTTTGGTTTGATTTTTAATAAATTCCAAATAAACTCACGTGTGCTATTTAATGTCAAAGATATCATTGTAAAAGAAAAAGTGGTATTATTTAACCAATAGCTTGGATGATTACAGATTGGAAAATATACTGACTGCATTTCTGCAGAGGAGTAATACTCTCCAAATGAATATCCTAGATATAACATCAAACATTCTGATAGTGGAGATTTGGGGAATGTGGAGTACCCATTAATTGTTATTTCTCCCAAATCCATTCTGACTCTGATTGGAAGCACCTGATAGAGTCCTATCAATCGGTCAAATAAAACTAAACTGTCTAGTTACGCTAAACTAAATTGTGGAATTAACATTTTTTTTGTTTGTTTGTTTATTTTACATATAACTGTATTTAAATTGCGAAAACTATGCTTATACTAAACTGAATCGTTTTAAACTTTTATCAGAATGACTTTATTCGGCGTTAAATGACCCGAAAAGGGTTTATACGCCATAAAACAAAACAAAACAACCATAGCTGGGAGGTGAAAAGTATTCACCACCTTCCCCATGAGTATTATTCCGAAAGTTAGTGTAATAACGTGACTAGAGCTAGAACTCACCTCCTATGAAGAAGCAGGCCGGCACTTAAACCGTTACGCCACGTAAACTCCCTAACAATATAATGGATATGACTGAAGCTATAATCATACGTAGTAGATGACAACAGTCTTTGGTGTGTCCGTTGTAACAGCAGTTTGCAGTGGCTTTGATGCTTCTATTTATGAAGGATTTCGGAATCCATAACGGAATTTCATAATCATCTCCATTATATTAAGAATTTTGAGCGAATTGTTTTTATGGAAATTTGGTTGCTTACATAGTTGAATGATATATCAACATTCGTGTGCTATTCAATGCCCAAGCTAACCTTGTAGAAAAATAACAGTGATACAAATTATTCCATAGCTGAAAGGATGAGGGAGTTCATACTTTTCCAAAGGGTATTATTCTATAATAGGGTGACTGATGTTCGAACTTGTTTACTTCACCGCCGCAGTCCAGCACTTTAGCCACAACCAAACAGAAGCTTCCCTTTAAAAAATTTTCCCTATGAGGTATTTTGATTCCCGTATTTTTATGACATAATCTAAACGGATCTAATTGTTGCATATTGGCCTCCGGTCGCGCTGTCAAAATAAGAAATGCAACTGTGTAAATAACAGGTGCATCCGGTCGAAGATATCAGGGGATAACCTTGACTGTCGACAGGTTGAATTGAGTGCAAATGTGACGCTCGCAAGAAGTAGGTTGATGTCAAATTATTATATAACCACGGCGACCGGAAGTTCAGCTCAGTTGGAGAAAAGATGCTGGAAGGAGAACCATGTCCCAGCAAAGGCTGGGCCCCCGGTTGGGCAGCCCAGGAGAACGGGAAAGAAATGCTGCTATGTCCAGCGGAGTGGTGGGGTCAATATGTTGCAGTTCTGTTCAGTCTCCAACTCACCTCTCTCACATAACCATTTCGAATAAAGTGAGAGGTATATTTTTCTAAAGAATTGTGTCCGCTCATCTTTATTGTGTCTTCGTTATGTTTCTGCATATATATGTGTATAGTTTGTCATGGCTATACAACATTATGATATTATTTATTATAGAAAAAGAGCATTCAGTCTTTATATTCTCAAAAAATCAAGTTTTATTCGAATTTTTTGTGTTGTTACGTTACTATTTCTGCTTGCTATGTATTGATAATTTAATTTTCAGTGCTATCGAGTTTAGTATTGAATAATAAAGTAAAATTGGCGTCTGTAATCGAGGGTGACCCAAAGGCTCCCTTTTCCATAGCTACAACACCAAGGTGTAGGGGATGCGCTTCTCCTTTCCCTGGATTGCTCCACTTTACTCTTGATATATACCTTATATTACTGAGTGTTAAGCAAGGAGGCATCAAGTACCATTTTGTGAGTCTTTGATATTACTCGACCTAGGATTGAACCCAGGTCTCCCGGTCTATTGCCGAACACTCTAACCATCATGTTAATGTCTGGTATGTTATTAGGCACTGAATAATACCTAATGATATATATTCAAATCGTACTATATCCCTTAAGAAATAATGAAATACCAAATATTACTTTTAGATGTTAATACAGTTATATGGTTTTCAGTATTATTATCTAACACTTGTAATTTTTAAAAATATATTTGTTTAATAAGTACAATCATTCTGAGTCGCTAGACCTGAGAGTAACAGCAGCAAAAAAAGTGACTCAACACTCAACAGAATTTCCGAATTGGATCCATAACTTTTAATGCGTTTAATATAATACCCAGGAATTCTTTTTTGGAAGGTAGGTGGTCTTACCTTTCTGTAGAGGTGCGTCCTCATCATATAACAGGTCTCACCCTCAGGATACGTAAGTTGTGACGAAATATTTTAAAGCTGTGGCGGTAGAAGACACCCTCTACTGTTTTTTTTTAAATCTGTATGCGTCTTTTGAAGTTTTAGAGATAAGTTGATGGTATCAAAAATTATACACTTAGTTTAATTACTTAATTGATCAATTTTGAACGTTTGCTTTTAACACTGTTTTTGACGTTAAAATGCCAATTAATTCATGAAACTTGTTTTTATTCCTTCATATTTACTATAATGTGATGACTGAAATAAGATTTACACTAGAAGAACAAAAATATGTAAAAATCAGATAACGTTTGTCATGAATTAAAACAAGCGTTAGCACACACACACACACACCAAGCATAGATATATAGATAAATATTTACCAACACTTCTGCATGAGCAGAATGCCTCGTAAGGTCAATTTAAGCGGAGTTTGATACGATTTGAGGGAGAACATTTGCTTTCATTCTTTTCCCGGGGGTATTAGCGCTATGAGAAATGCAAACAATCTCATATAGAACTTGAACACGGGTCGTCATGTCCATTTACAATGATGGTAACCACTACACCAGGAACGCCTCTTATAACTCTTCTCTGTTTGCAGGGCTTAGTTTACGCTGATTGCATCCTCTTCCGAGAGATTAGACTCCCCTAAAAAAGGAGTATCCTTGTTTAATATTAAACTGCGTTCAATGATGAAGCCTAAGTTTTAGAAATCTGAGAGTGGGAAGTATCTCTTTTTTCCAGGCTTCTCTTTCTTTTTAGGGACAAGGTAGGGGATGTAGTCAGCATATTCTAAGCCTCACTGACAGATCGGTTCTCAAGCTGATGAAAATGCAATTAAAAAAGATTCGAATCAAATTTTGTTTTCATAATAAGGCCCATTCGCTGTTAATAAACGTTGATGGTCAGATTTTCATTCAGCGTTGACAATCAGAAAAATTAAAACAAATCGGTTACATTGTTTTCAATACACTTTGATTCATCCTCAGGGAAGGAACTTTTGACTACAATAACATTTCTTTGGTACCACAGGGTTCTTACCGACCCCTGATCTGATTTCTTGGGACTATTTTGCGTTCCACAAAGTCAACACACTGCTAAATGGTAACAATCTTTGGAACTGGCGAGCACATGTAACCAGTTTTGGCAAACAATTTCTCGACATTGCTAACTGAAGACTTCAAGGACTATCTCCAAGAATTTAAACACCTTTTTTGTCGGTGTGCACCTTCCCAAGGAAATAAGATTAACCTGATTTGCAATTTTGATAATTACTTAACTGTATATAAAATTCTTAGGCCCTTTCTAGCACTAACATATTCTTTAGTAAATAAAATGAGCTTTTGTGGGTCTAACACAGTAATCAATATCAGTGACTTTTGTACGTTTACAATCAAACAGTTGAGATGCACTCGTATTCGAATCTGAAATTCATTTGTTTTCGGCTGGGATGATTTATATATGAATTCCGAAACAACAACTTGAGCTTCTCTCCTTGCAACGCTTTCAGTCTTGCTGCGTAAATTTTAAGTAAGAGAGTTTTTGGCGGACATCCATCTACTTGACGACGCGAAAGAAACGTGTTAGCCACTTCAGATTCACCGCATGGAATAATTCTTCGGGCAGGGAAAAGGCTAATTACCTAGGACTTATTTCCGATTTTGACCTTTGAACAAAGAAACAAAACTTGCAACTGACCACTTCAAACCTGTGTGTCGGATCAGGAAAGAAATCCAGAAAAGAAAAGAAACGTATAGCAAAAAAAAAAAAAAAAAAAAAAAAAAAAAGAAAAGGAGAAAAACAAAAAACACCGGAAGAAAAGAAAGAAAAATAAAAGATGTAAGATTAATATGTATAAATGAAAGGACAAAGGAACAAAATAGAAAAGAAAAAGAAAGAAACAAAGAAATAAATTATAAATGAATATATAACTTTAAATTGAAAACTCATTATGTTTACAATTTTATAAGTTTCACGTATCAGTTGCAAATTATACCCTTCAGCTTGAATAAATAAAGTAATTATGAACCAAATGCATATTAAGTTGTGTGCAAAAGTGTTCAAAATATAAAAAAAAATCGATAACTTTCTTCTGTTTTTTCAGTCTCTGATGTAAAAAATAATAATGTGATTACATTTTCCGAACCTACTCTCGTATATACTTGTCTATCGCTAAAACTTTGCAGACTAAATTTTTTTAGCAAAAATTGGCGTCGACTAATACAAGAGTAATAATTTTGTAAGCTTTAAATACAAGCATAATGAGAAAAAAGTATCGACCTATACACAGTACTGACTTGTGGAATATTATATGCATTATTTCACTTATAAAAAAGACAAGTATTAAAGTTTGTTTCAGAATTTGATTCCATTTACTAATAATTTCAAGACTATTAATCAAAGTACGTTGGAGGTGCCCGTGGTGTAATGGTCATCGTCGTAGAAAATGAACTTGGCGACACGAGTTCAAATCCTGGACGAAACTTATTGCATTTCACATAGCGCTAATACCCTTGGGAAAGGGTATGAATCCAATTATTCTCCCGCCGGCTATGGGTAAATAGTGGGACACTCTGGGTTCTTCAGCCTTGGTGAGGCAACTAGTCTAGGAGAAGGAAAACTCTGAATTCAAACTTGTTAAACTCCGCTTAAAAATTGACGTTGTGTCATATACTGCCTGAGCGAAGGCGTTGGTAAATAGGATTAATCAAAGTACGTTTCATACACGTATCGACTTGTACACGGGTAAGTACAGGACATAAGAAATAATGTGACGGTGTAAGACAGATTTCATTGTAAAAATCAACAACATAAATGAATGATTACGTGAGCATTCATCAATGTTCGGCCAAACTGATTGAATCTATGAATACATTTCAATAAAAGAACAAAACATATCAATAATTATAAATAAGAAAAAAAAATTTAATCTGGCGTTTATTCTGAATACAAAAGACATTAAAAGAATCTTAGAAATCCGAGGCTAATGTATTAAACCTCAACTGAAGAAGGTCGTAACGACTAGAAATAAATTTATAATGGAAACACTGAATTGAAGTTTTTTCTTCAAATTTATGATATATATATATATATATATATATATATAATCATGTCGGGTTGATAGCGTAGAAGTCCATGTATTACTCTCTCTCTCTCTCTCTCTCTGTTGCCATCCGTCTCAATCATTCATCATTAATAGCAAATTAAAGTTGGTGACCATAGTCGAGGGTGAACCGAAGGCTCCCTTTTCAATAGCTACGTCACCGAGGTGCAAGGAAGGGCGTTACTCCTTTCCCTGGATTGATCTACTTTACTCTTGATCCTTATCTTATAGTACTGAGTGTTAAGCAAGGTGGCATCAAGTACCATTTTTTGAGTCTTTGTTATGACTCGACCTGGAATTGAACCCCCGGTCTCCGGACCATTGGCGAACATTCTACGCATTAAGCCAATGGCCCGGTTAGGAAAAATATTCCACAATGGATAAAGAAAAGTCATCATCGTCATCAAGTCATACCGATAACATGAAACTCTGATTTTCTAGCCATTCGTCCTTATCTTCTATCACTCTTGGCAGGTCCTCTAGACGGCATCTTGTTTCAGCACAGAGCTATTCTGTGTCTTTACTGGTTGGTCAACATTACTGTATCAGAGTCAATCCGAGAGCATCTCTGATGAGTTTATCCTTACATCTCCGGCAGTGTTCAGCGTGTCTTCTTCATCATAATTGTATGGTTTGTGAAATGGAAAGTCGTAATCTTTATTAAAAGGGTTTTCGGACTATTGTGTTCATCTTCATTGTTATTTCCACAACGTTTCAGCTGATATGTCCTCCGGCCTTCTTCAAGTGTTTGTAGAACTTGGGAACCTTCACAAAACTTCGAATTACGTCCTTTATTGAATCTACTCGCCTGTAGTAAGGAATGAACCTGCAACCTCCAGATGTTTGTCTCCTTAGAAGCTTCGTGAACCAACGCCTATAACCATTATGCTATGTGTCTACACCCTCTCTATGCGTCAGTCGAAATCACTTTCAGTTGATAAAATATACTGCCTACGTATGGGAACTGGTCAAATGATATCAGAGGCGTATTGCGTAAAGCGAAGATAGAACTATCTTGTTTAAAACGTATGAACACATTTTTTTATCTACATTCACGTAGAGACTAATGCCTCATGCTGCTGGATCCCGGATATTCCACTGGTTTGCCTTTGTAAAAAAAACTCTATATCATCTCCGTAGTCTGCATTTCATGGTTCCCGCGTAAAATCGTCTAATCTTTGTTTTCTATAAGGTTCGACATTGTAGCATGAGTACTACAAGGGCACACGCTTGCTCCATACCTCTTTATCATTTGTCTAGACTACGTACTTAGAACATCGATTAATAAAATCAGAGAGAACGGCTTCGAGCTGACAAAGAAAAGAAGCAGAAGGTACCCCGCAAAAACAATTACCGACGCCGACTACGCCGATGACATAGCGATACTGGCAAATACATCCAACCAAGCCGAAATTCTACTGCATAGTTTGGAACGAGCAGCCACAGGCATAGGCATCTATGTCAATACACACAAAACGGAATATATGTGCTATAATCAAACAGGAGACATCTCCACACAAGACGGAACCCCTCTTAAACTATTAAACAAATTCACTTACCTAGGAAGCAGCGTCTCATCAACCGAAAAGGACATCGACACGAGGTTAACGAAGGCATGGACAGCTATCAATTGGCTATCGATTATATGGAAATCAGACCTAACCGATAAAATGAAACGTAGTTTCTTCCTGGCAGCGGTTGTGTCGATACTGCTATATGGATGCACCACATGGACTCTAACAAAACGGCTGGAGAAGAAGCTAGACGGCAATTACACAAGAATGCTGCGAGCAATCTTGAACAGGTCCTGGCGGCAACACCCCACAAGACACCAACTGTACAGCCACCTGCATCCTATCACGAAAACTATCCAAGTTAGACGAACCAGACATGCAGGACACTGCTGGAGAAGCAGGGACGAACTCATAAGGGATGTACTCTTATGGAACCCCACATATGGCCGAGCAAAAGCAGGACGACCAGCACGAACATACATTCAGCAACTATGTGAGGATACGGGATGTAGTCCAGAAGACCTGCCAGAGGCGATGAACGATAGGGAAAAGTGGCGAGAGAGGGTCAAGGATATCCGTGCTACCAGCACGACATGATGATGATGATAAAGTGAAACTATCTCCTTTTATATAAAGAACTGAGATACAAGAGATACGTTGTTGATATAAAACATTGCAATACACACACACACACACACACATATATATATATATATATATATATATATATATATTTATATATGATAGAAATACGTGGAAATTTTGATAAATCAAACAACTCGAATTTAGATGTGATATATTCCGTTAGGCTTTATTTCATCTCTACTTCTTCAGACTGTCTGAAGAAGTTAGAGAAGAAATAAAGCCTAACGAAATACCACTACTCTAAATTTGAGTTAAGTGTTTGATTTATCCAAATTCCTGCACATTTCTATCATACCGTCAGATTTACTACCAATCTTTTTTCAACATATATATATATATATATATATATGATTGTGTGTGTGTGTGTGTGTGTGTGTGTTCACCTCAAACCTACCTTCCTTAGGCACAACTAATTTTAGTGTTCCACTTTCTCGGATTTTAGATCCCCTTCCAGCATGTTATAACTTTTACATTTTCACCAATAATTATCAATTACCAGTCCATAAAATCATTCGTATGATAAGAAGTTGGGGATATGGAACTTGTGTCGAGTTTGGGCTCAAAATTAGCAAAAATATTTTCTTGTAAAAAGGAATTTGACGATTTTAGGGGACGAGATGATTACAACCATTAAATTACCTTAAAAAAATTTGCTTATTTAAAAATATATATATATGCGTGTGTTATCAGTGATAGAGCATATGTAGATTTAGGAATATATGGAGTAGACAGTGTGTCAACGGTGCTTAGTGACTGTCAGTTTCTCGCTTATGTGAACATCAGACCTATAAGCTCCCACTTGGAGGGTAATCTTTTTATGGGATCTGATAACCACATAAGCAAGAACCTAACACTAATTAAGCGCTATTGACTGTGGCTACTCTATTTAAACACAGTCACAAAAACACGCAAACACACACACACACACACACACACACACACACACATATATATATATATATATATATATATATATATATATATATATATATATATGTATATATATATATATATAATGATAATAAATAAATATATATTATATATATATTTCATCCATGGAAAATAAACCACATTGTGATTTACTGACGACCAACGCTCTCATAACATATATATATATATATACATATACATATATATATATATATATATATATATATGCGAGTTTGTATGTGTATTATTTGGAATAAAATCCGATGATATGAAATATTGGTTTTACTTGTTCTGTATTGGGAACTACATCATTATATTATTATGAATTTATGACAGCACAAAAAAATCTTACATGAACAAGGGAGATAACCGTGCAAAATAAAAACAAACATACGGTATTCGTCAGAATTTACTTACTATTTTAAATTTCTTTAACTTTTTGTTGTTTAAATTCTTTCTCTGTCAATTTGACGAGGTCGGGTGGAAAGAAAAAGATAACTAAACAAAAAAATAATGAAACACAAGACTAATGCCCCCCCACCACCAAAAAATGCGAAAATCAAAACAAAAAGTAATTATGATAATACGTAACTGGCCGGAATAAAAATAAAGAAAAAGAAAAGTTAGGACTTTTCTCTCCCGTAGTATTTATTATTTTATTTCTTTTTTTTTTCTGTATTTTTTTGGGGGGTGTATTTTTTTATCTTTTATTTTTGGTGCCAAAATTAAATCTATGTTGATAAACCAATTTTTATAGAGAAAAATGCCAATCTGATTTTCACTGATGTGAAATTTTCTCTCTCTCTCTCTAACATATAGTCATCCACAGACAGATCTGTTTCATTCTATCAGAACTCATCAGTGTGGCTAGACAGTATCTTCCCGCAGCTGGGATCGAAAACCGGTTGACTCAAACGTCAACCCAAGCTTGTAACCATTCAGCCACGAGGAGATATTAGCTGCGAAGTAAATATTAAACGGTTATGAATCACAATTACATTTATTTTCATACATCCGTTCAACGGTAGCCGAGACCTCAATTCAAACGAAGAGGCTTGCAATAGTCGCTAATGGCAACACGATTACTTCTTCGCCAGAGAACTCAACCCCAAGGGGGTGGGGGAGTATATATATATCTCTATAGTCATCCACAGACAGATCTGTTTCGTTCTATCAGAACTCATCAGTGTGGCTAGACAGTATATATATATATATATAGAGAGAGAGAGAGAATTCAATAAATAATGTGAATTTTTTTAAGACGTTGGCAATAGAAAATATTAGTGTCTTCAGCATTTTTTTTTCAAGAGAATCAATTGTGATGGATCCTTCATACCGTTGGAGACTGTCAGCATCTCTATCTTTTCTGATCTCTGTTCACTGAACTTTTTTCTGTTCGCGAGAGTCAGAGTATTTCTACTCCATCGACTGTCAATTCGACTCAGGCTTACCATAACAAACCGATTTTTACTCATTTGTCTAGATTTTTAGAAAGAGAATGCTTCACTGTACACATCGCACATATTTCTGCAAATTTCACATTGTTTGCAGTTCTGAGCCACCCAAAAAATGATGACGGACGTCTTTTCAATCCCAGAACTCTCTGTTTAGTTTGTCGGTATTTTTCAATATCATCCCAAATATTTAACGAAAATAAAATAATTTTTGCTATAAACTAGTTCCCACCAATAAAATTTGTATTTATGCTCTTCAATGTGTTTTTCCTTTTGAAAAAAAAGCCCTTTATTTTTTACATGAACCTCACACACTCACACACGCTCACTCACACACATATATATTTATATAGTAATGAGCTCAACAAATTAGAGCTTCAGATGTTTTAAAGATTTTCTTGTGTTGTTTTGTGTAAAGTTTAATCCTTTGGGTTTGATATGATAAATATCTTTCCTTCTTGCAGCTGAAGAGTAAAAACAGAAATAAAAGGCATCTTCGAAAGGAATCTTTTTCAAATTCATTTTCAAGAACATTTTCTACCTTTCGTGTGAGACCAATAATTTATTCAAGCCCGAGAAATTGGCCTTCAACATATGTGCACAGAAAAAGAAAGTTAACGATGAGATATTTATATTTTCAAATAAGATTCTTCTTCAGTGAATATTTCGGTGAATTAAACAGGAATTCACTTCTTTTCTCTGAGAAAAGTGCCACTATATTTGGAGCTGTAAAGCCCGAACAAATCGTATATGTATTTACCAACACCTCCACATGGACACAGTGTGACACAAGGTCAGTTTTTCAGCGGAGTTTTCCTTCTCCTAGACTGATTGCTTAACTAAAGGTTTTTTGTTTTTTTTAACCCAAAATGACCTACTATTTAACGAGAGGTGGAGAGAATTGTTGGATTCAAAACTTTCCAACAGTTTTTAGCTATGTGTATTATAAAGAGCCTCGTCCAGTTTTGAACTAATGACGCTGAGTTCGTTTCCTACAACAGTAACCATTAAAACCACAGAGCAAAACATGTAAGTTTCTTTTTTTTTACAAACAATAAATGCTTTTGATTATCATACTATTTGTTTTGTTTTCTTTTGTTTTATGGCATATCACCTATTGAATGTCATTTAATGCCAAATGCATTTTAATATATATAAACAGTTCTATATCAAACAAATCAGTTTAGCATAAGTATATTTTTAGTTCTATTAACCCATAGATAGGACCCTATCAGGTGCTACCACTCCGACTTCAGTGTTGCAGTCATCGTGTGTTACACTAAAATATTTTATGATTCTTAAATTTTAGTCTGGAAGAAGGTCTCCAGAGTGAGTCACTCAGTGATGAACGAACACACGTACTGCTATTATTACTACTCGTAGAAGTGTTTTTTTACAAAATTAATTTGTTAAACGATTGCGCCATTGGCTATCACCCACACCCTAAAAATTCCAATCTAATGAAAAAATGATTTGCAAATGAATCTTTATAAGACTGACAATGAAATACACAAAAATAACAATACCAAACTAAAAATTACTAACAGCCTCAAGATATTTAGTAAAAATTTAGTCCAAGAGTTCAACCTTTTTTTTCTGTCTTGATGCAATTTAGAAGCAAGACAATTATTTTAGCGCTCATTCATAATAAAGTTAAAATAAAAGATAATAAGACTAAAAATTATTTGCTGATTCCGTGGAACATATACAAATAATACAAGGCTGTGTGAAATGTCTTGCAATATCATGATAACGTGAGGCACAATTCGACCTCTTCGAATGCTTTTGCTGACGAGGAATAAGTGATATATCTCACTGGACTATTATTAGGAGCTGAAGAAGGCTGATATTCTTCGCGCAACTTTGGAATCAACGCTTTCAAACCTACTTGAGTGTGCGAAATTGTCGAGGTCCTTGAACTTTCATATGCCCATCTTTAAAATTAAATACAGAATGTGGCACAGCACATTTAATCGGGCACCCCTGCTGGAGTTCAGGTAGCCATTTTGTTCTTCAGTCGTGGAATTCTTAATAGAAATGGTACGTCTTGTCAGTAGAAACCTGCAATACGGTAGGATAATGAGGATGATTCGGCCCTCCTCATGTATGCGTCTACACGGCGCTGATTAGTAGATCTACTCCAGCTACTTGCCAGCAAGTCTATTAGAACAATCTTTCAAATTGTGGAAACCTTGTACCCCTCTCCAAACTTTTCTGACCAGCCGTATCGGGTACGCAGTGTATTTGTGTTTGGATTGGTTTTGGTGAGTTACGGTCGGTCGAGACTGCTTGACGTGACTGCCGGGTAAGTCTATCAGCCACGTCTCGCGGGCTTGACTGACCCACTGCTCGAGCCTCAGGGAGCCGTCCCCCAAACTCTAGCCCTCTCCAGATAGGCTAGGTTTATCACTTGGTTTGTGAGGCGCCCCTTTTACGGGCAATGCCAACGGAGCCCCAGGCATTTCTGTACTCACCAGACGTTTCTGAGCTACGGCCCCGCGCCTGGACCCACAAATCTCGGCCATGTTCCATACTCGCTCCTTTGATGGTGCGTGCCGCAAATATCTGTACCTCTCACCAAACCTTTCCTGACCGGCCGTGTGGGGTACGTGGTGGGTTTGGTGATCGGTATGTAAGGTGGTGGGTCATTGTCGATCTGGACTGCTTGACACGGCCGCGGGATAAGCCCAGCCGCCGCCTCTCGTAAGTTAGACTGGCCAACTCCTAGAGCCTCAGGGCCTGTCCCTAAGGCTCTAACCCTCTTTGGTGGGTAGGGTTATCTCCTGGCGCCTGATGGGGCCTCGATGCATTTTCATACTCACCAGGTGAGTCTGGGCTACGTCCCTGCGTCTGGAACCACTTTATAAAAGGCCTTGTGCCGCACTCTCCCATTTGGTAGGGCGAGTTACAAATACCTGTACCCTTCCCCCAAAGAGTCCAACATCCCTCCCTGTTAGGGTGTATAACATTGAATTTTCCACTTTAAAAGAAATACATATTAAATCAAAAATTTGTATTTTTCTTATTAGTAGTATTAATAATAGGATTATTATTTGTTTCCCTCTCAATTTTATAATATACTGGCTTAGCTGGTGACGGAGGGCCGGGATGAAGATAGCAGATTCATTGCAGTCGCAAGATAACATCAACAAAGTGGTTTCACAGGAAAAAGAAAAATGTAATTTATTGCCTGTGGATAGAATGACATATATTTCCGTTCCCAGATAAATCTGTAGGACTTGAAAGACAATATAAAGTCAGTAATTTTGAACTTTTGTGTGTTCTTCGGTCGTTGCACTACTTCACTAAAAGGGGCCCCACCACAGAAGAAAGATATGTGCGAACTCTCGTTGTCTGTATTCATACTTCACACAAATGTCACCGTTGAAGAATAAAAATATAAATTATATTTTTTATATAACTACGAGTTTTTCGTTGTTTGAGCAGCGGTTCAATATACGACAACTTTATCTTTGAGAAAAAGGATAATTAACAGAAAAACACGGTTAGTCGTGTATTTTTTATTATGATTAATTATCTTGTTTAATGTCATATCCAGGATACTCGTTTGGGGGGCCTTTGCTCCTACTGAGAAGCAGTCGCAGTATTTTCTTGTCCCAGTCGACTGACCTAAATGCCCATGATAATCTTTATGAAAGCATTTAATTTTATTCTTGTCATTATGTCAGCTACTTTTTTTCTGTTTCAATATATTCTAAGAAAAAATGGACCCTTTATTTATTTCCTCATGTATAAACTGAAATATTATATAGATATTTCGATCTTTGATGGATAACAGTTTTTTGCCAAAATAATATTGGATTGATTTTCAGAATAAATAGTTGTTGGGTGTTTGAGAGACTTAAGTTTTGTCTCAGTTCCCAATAGTGCTCTAAGATACAGGGTTTCATGACTTGCTAACCAGATAACGATAAATTCGGCTTTGCACGTTGATAAAGCGATTGAATTTTTCTTTTTAAATTTCTGTGAAATCATTGGGTTGTCTTTAGTCAATGATAAGTAATATCCATTTACGCTTTTTTATCACTTCAATTAGCCCAATCTGCGTCACAACATTCCTCTAACTTGAGGAGTTTTTCCGATTTCTGAAATTTTAGTGACTGATTCAGTGTGCTTTTTAAATAACATAGGACGTGCTTTGCTTTCGTTAAATGGAAAGAATTTTGTTTTACTAAGTCTTGAGACAACCTTGTAACTGTATAACAAATCTCGGGTTTTGTTGCAAACAATAAATATATATCAGACTATTGATAATTTCACGATAAGGTTTATTGTTTATTAAATTGACTGCATCACTTGTTTTCGTTATATCCATTTCACATGACTTGAGCATGGTTTGTAATCCGCCATGTAAAACTTTGATAATATCTTCTTGATATATCTAGATTTATTGATTTTTAATAATACTCTTTTTTCATTCAAATTGTATTCCGAAAAACCAAGATTATTTCCCAAGATCATTAATTTTGAACTCGAATACAGTTTTAACTTAATTTTCATTAAGTCTGCCTCAGTTTTTGAAACTATTAATATATCGTCTACATATAATAAAATGATGGATATTTGATTGTTGATATTTTGAACGTACATACGGGGGACCACAGGTGATTGATCGAAACTTTTTGTAATCAAATAAGTATGAAATGTCTTATTGCAGGTTCGACTGCTCTGTCTTAATCTATATAAGGATTTTAAGTTTCAAAACATAATTCCTATCTTTACCTTCAAGGCCTTTTGGTGGATCAACATACATTTCATTAACAAAGAGGGCATTCAAATATGGATAAAGAGTAGTGGGACTATTTAACCCATAGATGGAAGGATAAGGGGGTTCATGCCTTTCCCAAAGGTATTTTTCCGAAAGCAAACGTAATAGCGCAACTGAAATTTGAACTCGCTAACTACGATTCCGCAGTCCAATGATTTACCACGAAGAAAAACCCATATATATATATATATATATATATATATATATATATATATATATATATATATATATATATATTAAATATGGGATTTTTAAATACATTTTGTAGATACACACAGTTAAGTCATCAAACAGTTCTATTCAAAACCATTCAATTTAGCATAAGACAACAAAGTTAAATGGTTACAAGTATTGCTATATATCACTAATTATTCCGTCGAACACGAAGTCATTTGTTTACTCTCAGTTAAATAATCAAACGCTTCAATTTCTAACAATTCATTTTAGCATAAGTCATTTGCTTGTTCTCAGTTTAAATGTCAAACAGGTCTATTTGACCCATAATTAGGACCCTCTCAGATGCTACCACTCCGGGCAATAGTAGGAGTGCAAGCAATCACAATGATGAGGTACTCCATATTCCCCAAAGAGACAGCATTACTGGAGCCTCATCATCAAATTGTTTTATGTCATATGCAGGACACTCGCTGGAAGAGTCTAACCCCTCTTCTACGATGCAGTCGGTGTATTCTACAGCCCCAGCTAACCGGACTAACCAGTTGGAACAGGCGTGAAAAACTCATAAGGAGAGAATATAATGCAAAGAGTTACTTGTTGAGATTTTTATTGTTTTATCCTTAGATACGAAGGGTGTTTGAAGTTTTCTTGATTTATGTTATAGGAATTTAAATTACTTTTAATGACATTGATATTTTAAAAAAAAATCATTTTTGCTATATCAATAAATCCTATGTACTTCGTTATCTACAAAACTGTTTTATTTGTTATCCGTATGGTTCCCGTCTTTTATCAGCGATTTGCGCATAAGCGTGTTCACGAATATCTCAGTAATTCAAATTCGCTCTTATCAGTTGTTTTTGTGGCGCAGTGGGAAGAATTATATCTTCAGTAACATTTTAGAAGTAATAGATTAATTGTAACTGTCTGCCAATTAAACTTTCTTCCGTATTAATTGATTTTTGTTTCATATTTATTATCTATTTTCTCGACGCTATATGTCAAAAATAAGAGAACCGTTTGTTAAAATTTAATTCTTATTAATTGAAATTGTCACAGGGTCCGGTAATATTTTAAAATTCCCAGCTCTTGGTGCTTACGTAACGTGACCACCACAACCAAACTTGGCAATTTGATAGTGGATGTATGAAACGTTTTAGGCTACGTAACCAATTGGTGACGGGTCAAAGATTGTGCCCGCCGAAGCAAAAACCTAAGAATGGTGGATATTGAGTGGAAGTTTGTTGATTACTTGATACAGACGAGTGAGATTAAAGGAATATAAATACTTGATTGTAAACAACAGGCTTTTTGAAGACAAATAGTTGGGACTTTATTGAAATCTTCCTTTCATTGAGTGGACACTTGCTTATTAATAGATGGATCTTTTCATGCATAGATAGGACAAAGCGACACCATGTTTTTATTTTTAGGGTCGGATGGAGACAGATTATACCATTGGAAATCAGCATGAGGGTATATTGTTGTTTCTGCTATCAAGTAAAATCTTTTTGATACACCACGGCCAACTAGTAAATACAGCCCCGCATATTACTGTAACATCCTGACTTCTAACTGACCGCATAATGTAAAAAAAATAAATATTCAATATTCATGGCTGCATATAGAATTATCGCAAAAAGAGAATTTACTTTGAAAATTGAACAGAGAAAATCATATAATAATGTTGGTAGAATTTATCCGGCGTTATTGTTATTCCTTTCAACATTAAAATGCATATATACACTTTTATAATTTACTAATCCACGAATTGTTAACGCCTGGGAGTTACCTTGCTTTCATGATTTCAAAATAACATTGGATACATTCTACTAACATGATCAAATTATTTTCTCAATTCAATTTTTGAAGTACTCTTTTTAGGTCACTTTCATATACGGCTATGAATGGATCTTTTTTTTGTTTACATCATTTTTATCTATTGTCTCCTACCTAACTCTAATGATTTATTTCCTTCCTCTAATTTCACAAGCAAAATGTGGTTTTACTATCTTTTACATTAACTCTCATACAATGAGTTTATATATTTTACAATTGCAAATATGTCTCAAGTTTTAGGTTTAATTTTTATATAAATAAAGTGTCATCCACAACCATATAAAATTTATTCACATTATCATGTAATTTTGAATGTATTTGGAGTCCTCTGATTTAATCTAATAATTAAGTAATTCTTGTAAATTAATGATCGTAGGGACATTTTTCAATGAGAAGATAAACACTAAAATTACTTTATTTCTCTCTTATTTGATCATGGAGTTGATCTAAACGAGGATATGATGTACAGTATATCTAGCTGTTACAAAGAATAGAAAGTGAAAGTGAAACTAAAAATAACTTTTGAGAAGTTTAAAAAAGTTTTTTTTTTCATTGTCAGGTCACGAAAGATAGATTTCAACACAGATAGAGCGAGGAAAGAAATAAAATAAAATGAAATAAAGAATAATATTAAAGTCGTTGAATGGAAGAAATTAGAAAGGAAAGGTTAAAGAAGAAAAGAAGATAAGAAGAAAAGGGGAAAAAGGACTATTATGACAAAGGCTATACGAACTTTGACCTGTCACCTGTTAATGATACCTCCAACATTGTTTGATGTATCCGCTATCCAGGATCCTGACATTGGTCTCGGCCCACAACATTACATATACTTCATGTATAAGAAAGATTTGTACTTGAAATGTTTACGGGTATGAATTTATTCAATAAAAAATTCCATGTACGTTAAAGTTTACAAAAATAAAAAAAATGTTCATTGATGAATAATATAATTTAAAACATTTCTATGAACTATAGAAATTTTTAGAAGCAATATCTATGGTACGTTGTTATTCACTAGACGTGACAAGTTTCTTGCATAAATCTGCTTTCCTGTTTTTCAATTCATCTTAGCTTTTCCTATAATCTTGTCAACAATTGCACATGTTCTCGATCGTATTTAAGTCCCAACGTTGTGCAGACATGACTTGCATGTTTTCGTCTTCATAAAAAATCTTTCGTTCGTTTTACAATAAAACAGGTGATGTGGCATGGTCCAGCATAAAATGTCTGTCTGGTTGGGAGATGAACGTGGATAGCCACAAAAACAAATGAATAAACAAAGAGTGTAAGAAAAAGAATGAGTAAAATGTGAAGGAAAGAAAAACCAAGAAATGAAATAAAGGAAGAAAACAAAGACTGACGCAAAGAAAAAGTGAAGAGTGACAGAACGAAAGTAAGAGGGAATGCATACAGTAAAATAAATAAATAATAAAGAAAGAAAGAAAGAAAGAAAGAAAGAAAGAAAGAAAGAAAAAAGAAAGAAGAGTAAAAGAAAAAAAAAAGTAAAGTGTAATGAGAAGAAAAAAATATAATGGGATAGAAATAAAAAAAAAGATAGCCGAGTCTGAAAGAAAGGAAGGAAAAAGAGACAAGAAGTAAGAAATAATTCATATTGCAAAAGAAAGAAAGAAAAAAAGATCTGAAAAAATAAAGATAAGACGAAGAATTACAGAAAGAAAGAAAGAAAGAAAGAAACAAAGAAACAAAGAAGGAGAGAAAAATTAAATGTGACTTAAGAAAACTAAGAGAATGATACATTCTTTAAAAAAATCTGCTTGTTTCTTTATTTCTTTATTTTTTCCCAATGTCGAAAAGTACATTGCCTCTCTTTAATTTTAAAACTCATTCTCTCATTTCTTATTTATTTTCTTAATTTTTTAGACTATAGAAAGAAAGAAAATACTTTATGCGACAATGCTTATATGTATAATAGGAGGAAAAAAATCACTTTAATCGAACATTTGTTTAAAATAAAAGCCAGCGAAATTACTGTAATCAACATGTGATTCGGTTTAAGAAAAAAAGAATTGTGGGGTCTGCTTCGTGACTTTACCCAATCAATACACTTCTGCAAGAATTGTGCTCCACCTCTTACTGTCATAATATGAGATTTTCCGTATAGTGAAAAAAACAGTCGCCGTATTTTTTACTCAGTCGTGTGAGTTAACAGATTAAGTGATAAGTGTTGGTCGCAATTAAAACTAAGGAAAAATCTTTAACATGAACTTCTAAATGTGTACAATATCTTTTTCAGTTTGGTTCATTCATTATTTAGTTTGGGTAAATCGTTTATCTATTTATTTATTTTTGAAAAGATGAATACAAATAGACTTGTGTCAAGAAAAAAAAGGAGAAGAGGACTCGCCAGCTTTCAAGATAGCGTTGACGCATCGATACAACGACTAGAAATTCTTTTTTTAAAAAGCGCAGAGAAAGAATGACTACATCTACCAAAAATAATATAGACAACACAGCCACCAACGGAACCAAAAAAAAAGCAAGAAAATAAAAATTAGAAGAAAAACAATTGTATGGACACTTCAGGTGACAAACAAACGAGGTCTCAATGAGAAAACTTAGACATGGCTAAGAAAAAGAAACTTCAAGAGAGAAGTTAATCGTCTGCATTTTTTAGATGAAGCTTTATGATTTGTATCATCAAGGGTTTTCGTACTATTGTCTCCATCTTTATTGTTTTTTTCTACGACGTTTCAGCCGATATGTCCCCCAGCCTTCTTCAGGTGTTTGTCGAACTCGTGAACCGTCACTGAACTTCGAACTACGTCCTTTATTGAATCCACGGGGGTCGCCTATTCTGATTCCATAACCTGGTACAAGTGTTAAGTATTGCTATATTGTAACTCGCCTGTAGTCAGGATTGAACCTGCAACCTCCAGATGATTGTCTCCTTAAAAACATAGGAAACCAACGACTATAACCGTTACGCTATGTGTCCTGCTGGACAGTTTAGAGTGAAGTTTTGGGACTTATAAACCTAATGTTTAAGAGAGAAACTGAATCTCTTCTAATAGCAGCACGAAACAACGCCATAATGACCAACTCTATCAAAGCAAAAATTGACACGATGCAACAAAATAGCAGATGTATATTTTATGGTGATTGGGGGAAACGATCTGTCATTTAATAAGCAAATTCTGTAGATTATCACAAAGAGAATATAAGACTAGACTCAAATGGGTGCTGAAAGGTATCCACTGAGAATTATGCAAGAAGTTTAAATTTGATCATACAATCAAGTGGTGTATGCACAACCCAGAATACTTGGAAACATTGGAAGCTGACACCATCAAATAAGTGGGGATGAAAGAAAAAAATTAAGAAAGAGTATCTCAGGAAAACCAGAAAGATACTCGAGACGCGACTATAAAGCAGAAACCTAATCAAAGAGATAAATACCTGGGCTGTCCCCGTCGAAGGATAGTGGGGACCATTCTTGAAGTGGACCTGAAAACAACTTAAGCAAATGGACTAGAGAACGAGAAAACTAATGGCTATGAATAAGGCATTACATCCCATAGATGACGTTGATAGACAATGAGACAAAAAAAAGAGGGGGGAAGAGGACTTATTAGCATTAAAGATAGCGTTGATGTATCGATGCAATGACTCGAAGACTACGTAAAAAGCGCAAAGGAAGACTGATTACATCAACCAGAAATATTGCTGACAACACAAGAATTAACTGAATAAAAGTAACCAGAAAACGAAAATGTGACGAAAAACAGCTTATCGGACGTTATTTTTATTCCTTTTAAAATTAAAATGCATATTTACTCTTTTTTATCTTACTAATCCACGAATTATTAACTGATGGGAATTATCTTGCTTTTATGATTTAAAAATAATGTCGGATAAATTCTACCAACAGGATTATAATTCTCAATTTAAGTTTTTAAAGTTAATCCTCTTTTAGGTTAATTTCTTATATGGACATGAATGGATTATTGTTATTTTTTGTTTGTTGGTATTACTTTTGCTTGTTAGAAGTCAGCCTGTTAATGTAACATGTGAGGCCGTATTTACTAGTTGACCGTCACACAAATCAGAATCCGTCTTGAAGAATGAGACATAAAATTATCTGCGATTTGTAATCTAACGGATCAATAAATTCCGGCTTGGCCTACAGTTTATTAAGAAGAAAAAGAAAAAAAAACTTGTCATTTGAAAGATTTTGCTGACCACAGAGAGAAAATGAAAGAAAACGAAAACATTGACAAATACTTGAACATTGTCTGAGACCTGAAAATTCAATAGCACATGAAAGTGCTTGGATCCCATTCGCCAAAATGTCTTCAACAGTATTAAACCCGTCGTCATCTGAATTTTTCAGCTAATAAATCTTTTTAGCACAATCTCGTATATAGTACATTAAAAACCAGTTAAAAAGGTATTGCGATGAATTACTGAGAGAGTCAATGAAAAAATTCAACAATTGTACCTAAATAGCTGATCCCGCATTGCTATGGGTGTTAGCCAAAAGCAGCAAAAATAGGGGCGTAGTGGCTAAAGTACTGGACTGCGGAATCATAGTTAGCGAGTTCGAATCCCGTTCATTCTACAGCGTTCACTTTCGGACGCATACCCTTCTGAAAGATATGAGCCTTCTAGCAATGGATTACTTAATACGACTACTGGTCTTCTACAGGTATCGCTTTGGCATTAAATAACCCTCGAAGGTTGATATGCCATTAAACAAAGAAACTAAAAGCAACAAAAATACTACATTGTGCTGAGAGTTTTCATAGCATTGATTTTTTTTAGCTTAGCAGTTTTTATTATATAGTATCTTACATGATTTACGAACGAAACACTTCTTTATAAAAAATATATCTCTCATTTTATTCTCGAAAGGGGCACCAAGTTTGTTGTAGGTTTGAGAGATAGATGGAGAAACATATACACAGAGAGGGAACTTCTTCTTGTCCCATACCTTCTTCCGGGAGCCAGGGGGTGCCAACGCTTGCACCCCATTGCAAGCCGTAGCGTCAGAGAAGACCTAACGCCACTGATCGGCTGTGTGTCCCTTGTTCGACTCCTTATTCTCTGCCTTCGATCTAAATCTTACCGCGTGGCTACCACGTGGTCTCCTCCGGTTACACACCTGTCGGACCTGATTGCCCTGACATGCTGCCATTCCCCAGTTTACTAATCACAACGTGACAGCTTGTCAAAGC
Organism: Sepioteuthis lessoniana; assembly: GCA_963585895.1. NCBI lineage: Eukaryota > Metazoa > Mollusca > Cephalopoda > Myopsida > Loliginidae > Sepioteuthis > Sepioteuthis lessoniana. The sequence goes on along the minus strand of OY757910.1, from coordinate 91,667,019 downwards.
ACACGGGTTCACTAGGATCGAACCGAAAATCTATGTCATATGTTATGTAACATTTTGACAGAGATGAAATGATGAATCTCATACTAAAAACAAAATGAATTCAAGACTGAGATCAACAGGGTGAGAAAGGCGATCCATTGGGAATTGTGCAACAGATTGAAAATTGACCATTGCTGACAAATGGTATTGGCACAAACCAAATTATATCCAAGACAAAAGAATCTATTGAACTTTGAGGTACAAACGGGTCACCAGTAATCGACCAACACACCATTCTTAGGATTAATTAATAAGAGAAAAATAACTTTGCATCGTGTGGATTTTGCCTTCCTAGCAGACCACAGATTGAAAATAAAATAAAACGCATGGATAAACATGCACACGTAACTTGTTTAAGGGTTGAAAATGCCGTGGAACATGAAATAATCGGTGATACCAATCGTAGAAAGGAGACTAGGAGAACTGGAGGAAAGAGGAAGAATTGAGGCTTATTAAGTGTTTATAATAGAGTACATTCCCAAATTCATTTATTTGCAATTAATTATAAATTCTATAAACTGACATCTATATATAGAAATATAAACTGAAATTGTTATCAAGTAGAATTGATCATTAATCACATAGAGCGAACAGAGTGAACATTTTTGATCAAAATTTTGTTTATAGTTGATTCAGATTTGCAGACATCTTGGTGCATTTTCAAATATTCCCCAAATTGATCAGATTTCTTGTTTTTCTTTTTTCGTTGGACTTCGCTTAATGGAGAAACGCCGCCGAAAATCTAAGAGCGATATCAAAACTCTAATGTTCTGTTTAATATTTTTCTTTTTAATTTTATTTGTAAAATTCCATATTTTCTATGAGGCTAGATCCATACGTCAGTGGAGTTACGCAGGTATTGGCTGATTGATTGACCGATTTTAACGGTATGTCAACTTGTCTTGGATTATATCATGCCTAAAAGCTAGAGGCAATGCTAAGAGGTTAAATACCATCACCAAGCAATGCGCTCAGCCCAAATTTCTTTCACGCATGCTCCCCATCAGCCATCGCTCTTGGTATGTCCTCTAGATGATAGCCAGTGTCTGCCCAAAGTTGAAGTAACTAGGTTTTTGCAATTTGGTCAATACTGGGGTGTCCATGTTTAGGAGTCGATTAGAGAAAGGTGTATTCCTTATCTTTTTTGGGTTTGTCAGATGGGAGGCAAGTGGGCATACAATTGAATTCATGAAATTTTTTCAGAAGGTATATTCAGCTAGTCATTGATACCGGAAGTCCCAGTCATTTTCTATTTGCTGGTTTATTCACACGACTGGGACAGCTCACTAATCTAGCACTCACATTATGTCAGAATAACAGAATCACATGCCCTGTCACTTCAAATAATCATTAAAATCTACATTATATCAGCATCATCATCATGCTGGTAGCACAGATATCCCAGACCCTCTCTCGCCACTCCTCCCTATCGTTCATCGCCCTAGGCAGGTCTTCAGGACTACATCCCGTATCCTCACATAGCTGCTGAATGTATGTTCGTGCTGGTCGTCCTGCTTTTGCATTGCCATGTGTGGGGGTCCATAAGAGTACATCTCTTATGAGTTCGTCCCTGCTTCTCCAGCAGTGTCCTGCATGTCTGGTTCGTCTAACTTGAATAGTCTTCGTGATAGGGGGCAAGTGGCCGTACAGTTGGTGTCTTGTGGGGTGTTGTCGCCAGGACTTGTTCAAGATTGCACGTAGCATTTTTGTGTAATTGTCGTCTAGCTTCTTCTCCAGCCGTTTTGTTAGCTTCCATATAGTGCACCCATATTGCAGTATCGATGTGACCGCAGCCTGGAAGAAACTGCGTTTCATTTTATCGGTTAGGTCTGATTTCCATATAATCGATAGCCTATTGATAGCTGTCCATGCTTTCGTTAACCTCGTGTCGATGTCCTTTTCGGTTGATTCGACGCTGCTTCCTAGGTAAGTGAATTTGTCTACTAGTTTAAGAGGGGTTCCGTCTAGAGTGGAGATGTCCCCCGTTTGATTATAGCACATATATTCCATTTTGTGTGCATTAACATAGAGGCCTATGCCTGCGGCTGCTCGTTCCAAACTATGCAGTAGTGTTTCGACTTGGTCGGGTGTATTTGCCAGTATCGCAATGTCATCGGCGTAGTCGGCGTCGGTAATTGTTTTTGCGGGGTACCTTCTGCTTCTTTTCTTCGTCAGCTCGAAGCCATTCTCTCTGATTATGTCAATCGATGTTCTAAGTACGTAGTATTCCGTGTCTCCATCTGGTGATCGTACTTTTACTTTGGTGTTTCTATAGAGAATCGTTATTGCTGCTACGGTTTCTTTAGGTATGCCGTACGCTTGTAGGATTTGTTCCATCTTTCCTCTGTGAATGGAATCGAAGGCCTTGGTAAAGTCAACAAATATTAATGTCGCTTGTAGGTTTTTTGCCCGTACACCTTCAAGGATTCTACGGATGGTTAATATTTGTGAGGTCGTGGATCTATTTCTTCGGAAGCCATTTTGGTTTTTTCTAAGTATGTTGTCGATTTTGGGTTCTATGCGGTTTCGTAGTAGGGCATTGTAGATTTTGGCTGCTATGGATGTAAGTGTTATGCCTCGGTAGTTTTTGGCTAATCCGAGGTCCCCCTTTTTAGGGAAGGGGAGTATGCATCCCTTCATCCATCTATCTATCGGATTTTGATTGTATACTGCGTTGTAGTGTCGGAGCAGTATGTCGTCGAATTGTCTGGTCTTCCATACTTCTGGGGGAATCTCGTCCAGCCCTGCAGCTTTCCTATTTTTAATTTTTCTGTGAAACGAGTCGAGTTCTTCTTGTATGAACGGTCCTAGTTTAATGTCTAATTGTTTACTAATTATTCTGGTGATTGGTTCATGTGTTATTTTCGGTGGGTTTCCTTGTAGTTTTTCGAAGTGCTGTTTCCACAGTTTCATTCTTTCTTGTTGGTTTGCTGCTTTCAGTTTTGCTTTGGCTGTGTTCTTTCTTCTACTCAGTTCGTTTATTGTTTGCCAGGCTATCCTAGATTGTCTATCTCCCACCGAGTATCTAATCTTATCTATCTGATTTTGAATGTATTCTGTCTGTTCCTTTATATATATGCCTGCTAATTGATATTGTGCCGTTTTTAGTTTTGAGGCATTTGTGTTTTTGTTGGGTTTTTTCGATAGTTTTGGAGGCTGTTTTCACTAGTGCACGTTTTTCTCTCACCGCTAAAGTTTCCCATGGGACTCTATATTTAGTTTTGAGTTTTGTTGGAATGCATTTCGCTGCTGCCTCGAGGTGCTCATTGACGAAATTTTCATATTTGTCGTTTGGTGTACTTTTTTCTGTCTTTTTCTTGTAGTGTTTCGAATCTGTTTCTTAATTCTAATACGTATTTATCTCTAATATCTCTGTTGTTCAAAAGGGCCCAGTCATATTGTTTGGTGGTCGTTGTTCGTTTGGCGTTTTTTCGTAGGCTTAGCTGTATTTTCGCCGTGACTATTCGGTGATCGGTGGACACACCCTCGAAAGAGGAGTATGCCTCGCAATTCATTGCACTATTTTTCTATTTCTTGTTTATAAGGACGTAGTCTATCTGAGCTTTAGTATTGTTCGCGTACGTGTATGTCCATAGTTTGCCCTCCCTTTTTTGGTAGTTTGTATTGAGGCATACTAATCTATTTTCTATCATAAAATCTGTTAGATGTTGCCCATTCCTATTTGACGTGTTGTGGAGACTGTATTTGTTGTTTCCGTTTTTCCCGATTTGGGCATTCATGTCTCCGCCAATGACTAACATGTTGTGTTTCGGGATGCTACGCACTAATGGGGATAACTCATCGTAGAAGGTGACTAGTTCATTTTCTTCACTAACATTTGTAGGGCTGTAGCAAGAGATGATTGTTGCTCTGGGGTTGCCGTTAAAAGTAGCTGCCATCATACTAGGTTGTATTTTCTCAATTATATTTATCGTTTTTAATGCTGTAGGTCCTATAAGCAATCCTACCCCTCCTCCTGCGGCGTTGACTGAGTTTTTCCATGTGGATACAGTGACGAGCGACCATCCATTGCCAGTTTCGTAATATTTGATATCTTCGGTGTGCGTGCATCTGTGTTCTTGTATGCATATTATGTCAATCTTATGTTCTACGGCTGATGCGATTATCTCTGGTAGTTGTCCTATTCTATCTAAGGTTCTTACGTTAAATGTCGCAATTTGTAGTGTTTGCTTGGATTTTAGTAGTTTTGGTTGTTTGAGCTCTGTAGCTAATTTTTCGAACACTGAGGCCAGGGCTCCAACTTCAGCAGGACGCGACCCTTTTTTACCCGCGTGAAGAGCGATGCAGTTTGTGTATGTGGTTTGAGTGTGGGTCATGGTTATCTTTCGATGGCTGTTTTATTCTCTTCTATAGAAGCCACTCTTATAGAGGAGCAGCAGTAGTTCCCCGATCGAACTAACGATCCTGAGCGTAAAGTCGTCAAACTCACGTCCAGGACCTGTATTGAGTTTAGTCGTCCGGGTTTATTCTAATACCTTTACGTACATCATGCTGCTTCCCATGTGTACGTAAAAAAAGGGGGGGGTAATTTTGATTTAAGTTTTCTTAAGTTTTAACTTAGTTAAAGTCAGAGATTAAGGTACTTTCGTCAGACTTTCACTGGTACTGAATTTTCTTTTTTTTTTTTTTTTGCGGTATTGGGACTTTTCCTAGGCTTTTTAGTTTTTCTTCTATACTACCGTTGGGAACCGAGGAGGCTTTAGGAATTATAGAGTTTTTACAAATGACAATTTTTATTTATTTTATTTTTTTTTGTGTGGTAGCATTGGGTTATTTAGGCTTTTACTTTTTCTTCTAAACTACTGTTAGGGCTTTAAGAATTTTTAACCTTTACAATAGATTCAAAAACGTTTTGCCGTGTTCGCTGACATTTGGACAGAGTCGTATATTCAATTTGGGTTTACAGTAAAGTAAGCGTGTCTTTACATTTAAAACGCACAGTTTAAGCCTTATTTTACAAACAAAAATACAGCATAACATTTTGTAAAATTCAGCATTTTAAATTAATAGGACTTAAAGACATACTGACCAATATTGAAACATTTTCCTCTCTTGGCACGTGAGTTCAAATCATTCCTCTCCCTTAAACGCCAAAAAAAAAAAAAAAATAAATAAACGCTAAAATGTAAAGACACGCTTACTTTACTATAAACCCAAAATTAATATATGACTCTGTCCAAATGTCAGCGAACACGGCAAAACGTTTTTGAATCTATTGTAAAAGTTAAAAATTCTTAAAGCCCTAACAGTAGTTTAGAAGAAAAAGTAAAAGCCTAAAACACCCAATGCTACCACAGCACCCACCCACAAAAGAGAAAGGGAAAAAATAAAATGATGAAATTAGAATCCCTCCCCACTCCCTGACTCGAACAGTAGACCGTCTCCAAACATACCTAAAATTCAGTAGTACATTATATACTCATGGATTATTTGCATACTTTTTTCTACTTATCTAAAAAAATATATATATCTATATTATCCAATGCATAAAGTATACAAAATAAAATTGACTACATGATTCATTTTATTATGATATAATCTATCTATCTATCTATCTATCGATCTATCTCAGTCTTTATATATATCTAGATATGTCTGATGACAAAATATTTTAATACAACATTATTCATTTTAGCAAGATTTAATGAAAAGGCGTCACTTCCTGGAAAGATCGCCAAATTAAATGGACCTTGTGTCACATTTGCTCCAATGGCGCAAATCACTCCAAGTAATCATTAAAATCTACATTATATACTCATTGATTATTTGCATACTTTTTTCTTCTTATCTAAAAAAATATACATCTATATCATTCAATGCATAAAGGATACAAAACAAAATTGACTATATAATTCATTGTATTACGATATAATCTGTCTATCTATCGATCTATCTATCTCAGTCTTTATATATATCTAGATATGTCTGATGACAAAATATTTTAATACAACATTATCCATTTTAGCAAGATTTAATGAAGAGGCGTCACTTCCTGGAAAGATCGCCAAATTAAATGGACCTTGTGTCATATTTGAGATAGAGGTTAAAGTAGCATAGGCTCACAGGTGTTGGTCATTCAGTGAGGATCGAAGTCATTTTGATTGTATTGTTTTCGAGAATAGCTTATTAACCATGGTATATGGTTGACACCTCAACGCTCCGTTATTTTAAAGCTATAACCATTCGCCTCGAGTTGTTTGTGAATATCTTTGTTAGACAAAGAATGATAAG
>OY757910.1:91650728-91655728 GCA_963585895.1 Sepioteuthis lessoniana | reverse complement strand
GTTATATTATGAAATATTTATATTTTATGTTTTCATTTTGAAACTTGTTATAAACCACTTTAGAGAAGGTTTTTGTGTATCTTAAGTTTTTTGGTTGTCGCCTGCTTTCAGTGGTTTTCATTGTGTCAAGTATGTTTTTAATTCTATCATTGTTTTTAAAGTTGATCAAGATTCTTTGATATTTCTGCGAATAGCTGAGTCATTTATGCTGTATTGCGAGATATATGCTAAGGGTATTTCGTTGCTTTATTTTTGTGAACTCTTAGTTATTTAAAATGTATTAAATCGAAGTTTCTATACACCTCAGTCTATCTATCTATCAATCTATTTTAATTATGACGGATTGCTTAACTCCTCCCCACTCATAGTAACAAACTGGTAAAATGACCGACCAGTGACATGACCCATATAAGAAGGAAGTCGGACAAATTCTGGATGACATCTCCCTCAAACCCTAGTTTGATACACGTGTAGATCAGCAGATACAACAGATTGAAAAGAAAAGTTATTATCAAGTACGGCCTTTCACGCGCCAAGAAAACAAAACTGTTAAAAAATCTCCAGAGAGGGACACACGCAGCAGCCAGCAGAATCAAAGAAATGCACAGTGACTACGCAACATAAGAAGAAGATGTCCTATGAAAAGAAAAGAACCACGGAGATTTATCGTGCAAGGGAGAACGATGATAATAAAAGCATATGGCAAGACACTTTCGTGAAGGATGAAAGCTAGATACATCACCTCACCTTTCTATAAACCATTTGAAAGAAAAGGTAGAATTTTGGTCGTGATCCCTCTTGTATCTCCGGAAGAGAGATCAAGGAACTGTATTAGTGAAACAATTTGACGTAAGTAAAGACTATTAAAATCTCACTCCTTTTTACTACTATTCTCTGTGCACACATCCAAGTCACCGGTTAAACATATTCACGTACACCATTTCACATACAAAACAATTGAGTTATTTGCTTTTTGTCATCTAATCATTTTTATTATTTTATGTTTATTTGTTGTTGGTGAATAAATCTCGTAATATTGTTCGACTGTATCTCTGTCATTTTGTCACTTCAGTTATTTCGACCTCATTCTTTTATTTTCAGTGTGTTTAAGCAGATCTCGTGGGAGTTGAAGGAATATTTTATGTAAAAGATGTATTCGTACATTCAAATATCCTCCCGGCTCGTAATAGTATATATAATTGGAAAAACTCAACAAACCGCCATTTGGCTATTGTGAATTTATTTCAGCTTCTGACTCGAAGAGTCTAAGAGAAACAGATTCTTCAGATGGCCATCGCATAATGGGGAAACGTGACAGTTGACAATGACATTACATTCGTTTTGGACACTAATTTTTTCCCCGTGTCTTTTTGTTCTCCACTTTTTTTAAACGAGTAAGAGTCCTTTGAAAAAAAAAATCCTTCCATTATACGGTGGCAATCGGAAGAAGCTGTTTTTGATTGGTTGGTTGGTTGTTTGGGTTTTAGGGGATATTAAATTTTGTAAGTTATTTAAAGCCAAATCTATTTTTATGCAAATTTCAAACAATTCAGTTTAGCATGAGTACACAGTTTAACTGTCGAAAACATTTCTATTTTAAGCAATTCAATAAATTTAAACAGTTCTAATTCAGCTAATTCAGTTTAGTACAGAAATTCTATATCAAACAATTCAGTTTGGTGTAAGTACAGTTTCAATGTCAAAAGCAGTTCCATTTCAAACAATTCAGTTTAGCATAAGCATTTAGTTTAAATGGAAGTACAGTTTAATTATCAAAGACATCTCTATCCCAAGCTACTCAGTTTAGTCTTACAGTTCTAATTCAAACAATTCAGTTTAACATAAGTATGCAGTTAGTTCTATTTAACCCATGGATAGGGCCCTATCAGGTACTACCATTCTGAGCCAGAGTAAACCTGGGAGCAATGCCAATAAAGGGGTACTCCGCATTCCTCAAGGCTCCAGCGTTTAATGTCATATCCAGGACACTTATTGCGGCGGGTCTTAAACCTCTGCATAGCCAGCCGACTGGGAAAGCTGTTTTTGATAGACTCGGTTGGAGAAATAGATTGTAAATAGTCAAATCATGGTTTGTTTAATTTTTTCAGATATACGGAAATCCGTCCAGAAAGAAATTAACATATTAATTATCATACATTGAACAATCCTGGTGATTTAGAAGAATCGTCTTTTATATTTTCAACTAGAATCATTCCTAACCCATTTTCGTTGGAGATATATATATATATATATATATATCTATATAAGATCTCTAAAAACTCACGAAGTAAAAGCAAATGATACGCCATGAAGAGCATTATCGATTTACTCACTTACGTACTTCGTTCCAAACTCCTTTTGTTATAATAAATCCAACCACTTTTCCCGGGCAAAAACTGTGTTCATAGGAGCAGAAATATTTATAATACGAAATCCTGATTATTTCTTAAGACGTTCGTTTTGTTATAGCTTTTAACTAAAGTAACAGATAGCAAGTAAAAAAGAAAAGTGTTGATGTCAGCATTATCTTTTGTTTCTCGTCAGCAAAGGAAATCTATAAAATATCGAAAAAAGTTATTTACATTAGTTTACTCGCCATTGTAAAATCATCAGGTCAGCGAAAAGTGCATATATGGACTCGGTATACTATCGCTGAAAATGATTATTGCAAAGTTTTCGCAACTCACAGCATTGCATATAATATCATGTTGAGAGAAAGTCGGAAATCAATGTTCTGTCTGTCGTCAGTCACCCAAACATTTCTGTCTTTCATCCGAACCCGCAAAAAGAAAGATTACGTTTAAACTTACTGTTGAAGGAATACAGTGTGGGCGAAAGTAAATGCACTGTGCGTGCTGTATATAAGCAAGTGAGTCATGTGTATTCCAATGATATATTGTGTCAGTATATTGAGTCATTAGTCACCTCTACGGTTATACCTGCCTTTTTAAATTATTTGACTCATGAATCAAAGATAAGAATCTGAGTTTAATTCGTGTTTATTAGTATTTAAACTAGAGTGAAATGAAAAAATAAATGAAAAAAAAGCACTTAACATTTTTAAATATATACTTTTTTGATAAATGGAGAATAATCCGTAAAACAGGTTGACTGTGTCGTAAATGCTAATACCTTGAGTCAATTTTGAAAGATAGAGCGCACACTGCACTACAAAGATTACTGTCTACTACAATATAAACAATGAGATACACAGTAAACTACTATTCTAACAATTTGGTAGATCTCATATTGCAACAGAAACAATAGAGTAGCCTGAAATCAATGATTTGAATAATATGGTAGAATTTTATTTATTCTCCGTCCCACCACTGGACAAGTACGGTACAAGGTCTTTTTTAAAGTGGGTCTGGACGCAGGACAGCAGCCCTCACGCTTCCAGCAAAATCCAAAAATACCTTAAGCCCCGTCGGCTTAAGAAGCTCAACGTTGTCAAAATATGGACGAACACCATCAAAAAGATTTCAGTAATTGGACTAAGAAAATGTACTGCTTAAATAGATGACATTTTCCCTTACAAGATCTAACAATCCAATAATATAGAACATAGCTATGAGCACAAGTGTGTTGATCTACGCTTAAAAAGTACGTTCCTTTAATTAAAGGATGTTTAATATAAAAAAAGCAATATCTTCTCCAAACTTTCAGTGATGTAGAAGTATGAATAAAAATAGATAACGGTCTGTCAGATTTATATCAATTAAAGCAACTTATAGCCAAATGCAACAGGGTGTTTTCCAACGGTTGAAATAAAACACTGGTCTCTCATATCTTTCCTGTTGACTTTATTCTCTTTCTCTTTTCAAATTCTTACGTGGACATTTAACGGAATATAACAAATTCATGAATATATATATATATATATATATATACGCCAGATTAACTAAAAGCAGAGATTACATGGTACGTTCATTTTCATCTTTAGGGCATTTTTTATTTCCATTTGGTACAAAAATGAAAGGCACGGGGACTTATGGATTTTTGGGGGAGGGTAAGGGAGCGGTCATGCTAGCCATATTCGCTGACCCATTCAACAGTTTATTATATAGAAATTTATCCTTCACCAACCACACTACATCCACCAAAATATCGCATTTACTCTATAAGAAGACCTACCTAAAATCCCAATATGAAATGAATGATTTTATTTACAAGACATGATTTTATTTACAAAATGTTGTATGTTGGGGATGGGAGAAAAAACTCCGAAACGAAAAAATTCCCCGTTTGGTTGCCTTCCCATCCACATTGTATGATATGGAGGCCGACTGTTTTACGGTGTCCGAGAAGGCCGAAAACAAGCCGGACCTACCCTATGTGGGTGGGGGATCTGATCTAATGCGAAAAAAACAGAAAAGCAGGGCCGGGCGCGGTGAGTACGGGTAAGATGAATTTATTCTGATCAGGTTCCAAGATCTTCAGAAGAGGTGGTCTGGAGTAAGAGTTGGGGTATAAAGATTGGGATGGGGAAGATCTTGGAGGCTAACAACTAGGTGAAGGGGATGATGACTCATAACATACTGCTAACCAGGTATTCAAAGGAAAACAAGGTGTACTTACTCGGAATGGGGTCCCAAAGGACCCGGACCGCAGACGCAATGTGCAGGAAGAGGAGTGAAGGATGACTCCAAAATTGCCCCCTTTGTACGACCAGGCTCGCTGCATTCACCCACCTTTTGTCGAATGAAATGAGATCCAAGTGTGTTCTATCGCATCTGATCTGGATACTAAGCTGTTGCCCAAAGAACAATACAAGATCACGATGAGAAAAGATTGCATCGTCATACAATCCCTTCTTTCGCGTCGTCCAAATCTCTATTCTGGCTACAGCTAGGATCGAAGAAATACCACACACTTCTCACCCTGAAACGGAGGGATAACGTTGTCTACGACGTAACTAACGTCAAGCAGCACGAGCTGCTTATGTTTGATGCGAGCCGTCCACTCCCCGATGTGATCTCAGAACGGACGAGCTTGTTGGC
>OY757910.1:91588228-91645728 GCA_963585895.1 Sepioteuthis lessoniana | reverse complement strand
GCATATCAACCTTCATGGGTTATTTAATGTCAAAGTCATCCTTCTAGAAGAAAAGCAGTGATGCTATTTAACACATAGCTGGAAGGAAAAGGGGGTTCGTACCTTTCCCAAGGGTATTTGTCCAAAAATAAACGTAATGGTGTGACTTAAGTTCAAATTCGTTTTCTACGATTCCGCAGACCAGCGATTTAACCATTACACCAAGGGGACACGTCATCATCGTCTTTCTTTAGAGTGTTCTTTTTCCTTTTAAGTCGAAAAAGTTCCCTGCGTACGAATACCTGATTATAAAAGACGATACCTTTAAGGCAATTTATCTAAGAGATATTTAGAATATTTCACTAGTATATTTAAACGTCTTACAGTCGTATCAAATATTAGCGTCTACCTTTTTATTTTTATTTGACCAGATCATCTGATATCCTCTATGCAATTGTGCCGATCAGCGAAGTTAATTTTACGTTGGCTTGTTTAATATATATATATATATATATATATATATAATTTAAGGCTAAAATCGTTTTGGATCCGCAAAATCTTTATTGTGCCCTACGCACAAAAATGCTGTGTTACATTATAATAATTTTCAAGTATAAAACAAATAATGACTGAAAATGATAAAAGCTCAAGACACAGTTTCACGTTTTTTGAACCTCAGGTGAAAAAGTACTCAACAAAAAAACCTTTTTTGGTGTCTCGTTGAAGTGTCTTCTTCCATGGGATAATACCCGACATATCTATAACAGGATAACAAATGATAATCAACTCTTACGTCTAGTGAAGTAACATTATGCTACCTAATTTCTTCCAAGCAGTAGTTGTGTTAATACTACTGTTAGAATGTGCCACACAGATGCTGACAAAATCCTCGGAGAAAATGCTACATTGGAACTGCACAAGAATTGTACAACCGAAATTGAACAAATTCTGGAAGCAACACCTCTCAAAACAACAGCTATACAGCCATTTACCTCCTATCTCTAAAACCACCCAAATAAGACGAACAAAACATGTGGGGAACTGATGGAGAATTTATTAGTGACGTTTTACTATGGACCCCTTCACATTGATGTGCTAGTCATGTCCAACCAACAAGAACTTACCTAGAACAGCTCTCTGTGGACACAGGATATAGTCTGGAAGATCTACCGGGACCATGGATGATAGGAACTAGTGGAGAGATTGAGACAGAAATACAGAGAGACAGAGACAGAGAGGCAGATAGATAGATCGAAAGAGAGAGACAGACAGGGAGAGAGAGAGAGACAGACAGACAGAGACAGAGAGAGAGCGAGAGACAGAGAGAGACAGAGAGAGAATCAAGGTAATCCGTGGAACCGGCGTGTCTTGATGATGATAACGATGATGCTACCTATATAAAATGTCGAATTCAAATTCAAATCAACGTGGACTTCTCATTTAAGATCTCTGCGTCATGATCTTCTGGGGGATCCAATCAGCATTGGCCACTAATTTCAGGTACACAAACAACAATTTAATGGAGAGACACAACTAAAAATAGACTAAAGAAGACAACAAAAATAGTCTTTACTGAAATTGTAAGAGCAGCCCTGCACAATAGGGTATAAAAAAGGATTATATTAAAAGGATTATAGAAAATTGGATAAAATCCGCTAGATTTATTACAGTAAGCCAAGGATTTGCTGACCAAGCAAGAACTATTCAAAAGAAAGTTTAATTTTCTGACCGTGAGATTGTTTGTTTGGATTTTATGGCATAAATACATTTGTAGGTTATTTAATGCCAAATCCATTTTTATACAAATAAACAGTTCTATTTCAAACACATCAATTTAGCATAAGTACACAGTTTAATTGTCAAAAACATTTCTATTTATAGCTATTCAGTTAAGTTAAACAGTTCTGATTCAAACAATTCAGTTTAGTATAAGTATAGTTTTTGTTTACGCACAGTTAAATGTCAAAAATACTTCTATTTAATCAATTCAGTTTAGCATAAAAAACAGTTCCATTTCAAACAATTTAATTTAAGATAAGTACGTAGTTTAAATGTCCAAAAAGTTCTATTTCAATCAATTCAGTTTAGTAGAAGTACACTGTTTAGTTCTATTTGACCCATAGATAGGACCCTATCAGTTGCCACCAGAGTGAACCTAGGATCTATGGCAATGAAAGGGTACTCTGCATTCCTCAAAGCTCTATCATTATTGGAATCTCACCATGAGATTGTTTAGTGTCACATCCAGGACATTTGTTGTGGGGGGGGAGTCTTACTATTTTGCAGAGGTGCAGTCGATGTATTCTATAGCCCCAGCCTATTGGGCAAATTAACTTTGAGCAATTAGAAATATGTGGTAAAGTAAATAAAAAAGAATATGAGCAAAATCCTCCTACCTTAATGGAACCACTAAAAACTAAAAAGCAAAAGCCCTTAACCCGAATTGAAACGCAAAATACTGAAAATAAAAACTCTCCCAGATCCCAGCACCACAAAACGAATGTTAATCAAGAAGACAGAATGAATGTACAGTTAATTAAGAAAAGCAAAATTGAAAAGAAAACCACATTATCATCCCACAGGAATCAAGAGTGGAAAGAACTTAAGAAAGAAACGGAAAAGTGAAACCAGCATCATCTAGAGTGAAACGAGCCTGTGATAACATCGGCGTTCGCGAAGGGAAACCAAGCAAAAATACAAAACTTGGATGGGAAATTGGCTCGAAGGTCAGGTAAAGAAACCTTGATACCGAGTGAAAGTGCTAAGGAAAGAAAAACACGCAAGGGTTTACTAGAATGAAAAGACCTGAACAAAACTGCTGACAAGCCCAACACTACAATATAAAGAAATAAATAAAAAAAAAAGTATTGGCGGAAGAAAGAATACGCAATAGATTTCGGAACAGGATAAATCAAAACAAACGAAAAAAGTCCAAAATAACAGAGAGAAAATCCAACCAACAATCAAGTGGAGAATGCACGAGGACAAACAAGCAGATGGAATGGAAAGAAAACAATTTTGGAGTTAAACAGGGAAACAGAAAGAACATAACAGAAAGACCGAATGGATAAATAACATAAAACGATTTATAGGAGTCTAAGAAGGACCTAAGTTCGACATTCATCTGAAACCTTTCTGAGCAACACACAAGAAAGTACCGAATTTGAAAACGCCAAGCCATAATGGCATACATGGATACTAACTCAAAAGATTAACGCCCATCCATTACAACTAGCTCTACAACTGAGTAAATGCCACGAAGAAGAAAATATACCCGTGGGGAATGACTAAGGAGAACACTTCACTAATCCAGAAAGACCACCAAAATGCAACCATTTCCATCAACTTTAGATCGATAATGTATTTACCTATGATATGGGAAATCCTGACTACACAGATTCAAGAAGAGATCTATTACTCGCTCATGTGCCCCTGACTATTTCCCGAGGAACAGTTGGTTTGTTTAGGTTTTATGGTGTATCAACCTTTGTAGGTTATTTAATATCAAATCCATTTCTATTCTAATAAACAATTCTATTTCAAACAATTCAGTTTGGCATGAGTACACTGTATGATTGTCAAAAGCATTTCTATTACAAGCTATTCAGTTTAGTCTAACAGTTCTATTTCAACTAATTCATTTTCATACAAGTATAGTTTTTGTTAACTCACAGCTATTTGTCAAAACAGTTCTATTTCAAACAATTCAGTTTAACATAAGTAGTTTTTATGTCAAATACAGTTATATTTTTTAAAAATCAGTTTAGCATAAGTATGTGGTTTAAATGTCAAAACAGTTCAATTTAATTCTTGCGTAAGTACACAGTTTTGTTCTATTTGTCCCATAGATAGGATCCCATCAGTTGCTACCATTCCGGGCCAGAGTGGACCTAGGAGCGATTGCAATGAAGGGGTATTTCGCATTCCGCAAAGCTCCAACATGACAGGAGCCTGGACATCCGATATTTAAGTCATATCTAGGATACTCGTTGGAGGAGTCTTACTCCACTGCAAATAGTGCAGTCGGTGTTCTCTACAGCCCTAACGACTGGGTAACCAAAGAACAGATAAAATGATGAAGAAGAACAACTGGAACAAGTGACCAACTGTTCGTTGTACAGTATGTTCTCAAAGAGACTAAACCGAGGCGGAAGAATATAAACTTGGGATAGATTGACTACAAAATGACCTATGATATTGTCCTTAAAATATGATGTGCAAATTATCCAAGTCAAAAGTCATTCCAGAAGCCACGGAAAACTGTAAAGAGCTATTATTAGCAGGTGAAAATACTTTAGCACGAGCAAAAATTCAGAGGGTAATTGTCTATAGAGATTCGCTTTCGTCATTACAATTTATAATAACAATGTTACTCCCTAACACTTGACTAGGGCCTAAAAATTTACAAAATCACAAGAAAAGTTTAATCATCTTATGTAGGCGGACTACCTTATGTTGCTTGTAATTAATTAAAAAGAACTGAAGGATCTGATACAAACAATAGGAATAGAGCCAGGATATAGGAATAGAATTAGGCGTGTAAAAATATAACATGTTGATAGTGAAAATGGGGAAAAGACAAATAATGGAAAGAAGAGAACTGACACTTCAAGAAAAAAATCAGAACGCTTAAGAAAAGGAAAATGACAAATAGTTGGTAATATTGGAAGCAGACACTATCAACCAAGGGAAGATGAAAGAAACATGTACCTCAGACTTGAAAACTCGGAATCAAACCCTCCTGCAAAAATATCGTCAAAGGGATAAACCCCTTGGCTGTCCGATTTGTAAGATATGCGGTGCCATCCTTGAAAGTCAAAAGAGAAGAACCCAAGCAGATGAGCCAGAGGAGAACTAAGTTGATGACGATGCTCAAGCTATACATCCAAGAGATGAGATAGACAAATTATATATGTCTAGAAATGATAGAGGAGGAGGAAGAGGAAGCATTCACGATTGAGTGGATGCATCAATACGGAGACTTGACGACTACATTAAAAAGACCAAAGAAACACTAATTACAGCGGTCAGTAATAGCACTGATAAAAAGATAACAACAACCAAAACTAGGAAAGAGAAATGGTAAGAAAAAAAAGTGACAAATTGCAGAAATCTTATTCAAGATGACTTAGACGTGACAAGGAAAGGAAAACCCTTACGTAAGAAACTGAATATCATCTAATTGCAGCACGAAACAACACCATAACGACCGATTACGCGAAAACGAAAACAGATAACACACAATAGAATAGAACGTGAAGGTTATAAGGAGAGAAAAAGGAAACGATCAATTACATACTGATTGCAGTAAACTAGCGCTTACCACCTGTACTCTTATCTGAGATTTTGAAATATAAAGGAATCACGTAATCCCGGCAAAAAGATCGGACTGAATGCTAATTAATAAAACAAGACAACGTGTCTTATGGTGAATTTTGCCGTTCTAGTTGACCAAGTTAAAATAAAAGAAAGCAGAATGATAGTCGAATACTAAAAGAAACTGTGGAACATGAGAGTTATAGTGATACCAGTGGTAATAGATGCACCTGAAATGGTACCTAAAAGCTTGGAAAGAAGATTGGGAGAATTTGAGATCAGTTGAAAAATTTACACCATCCAAACTGCATCATTGTTGGGATCAGTCAATATACTGAAAAAAAATTTCCGGATGCCTGAAAATACTTGCTGTCACTCTTACATGAACAAGAGCCCATCAACTAACACTTGTGGGAAGAAATCGCAAGGAATTAAATAACAACCAAAACAACAACAACAATAATAATAATAATAATAATAATAATAATAATATCAGGAGCGCCTTTACTTTTTATTGGAGGTCCACAAAATTTCTTCCCGAGGTCCACAATACTTAAATTAGGAGTGACCAATGCTGCAGGGAGAAAGAAATGGCTTAATGAACAAGGTAACAGTATAGTTTATTGATGGTGTTTGCAATTACAAAAAAGGCATAATATCAGGGTTAAATAATGAGGTTGCTAGAGGGATCACATCAGACAAGTGATGATTTGACAGTACCGGATGCAGCGTACTTTTGGCATGCTTTATTCTAAAGAACTATTCACTGTGGTATCTAGTGCTAGATATGTTCTCTACTTACTGTCTGTGGGTGATAAGTCTGGAGAATTACCCTCATGAAAGCTTGTGATTTTTATAGAAACCGAAGATTAAGCAAACAATAAAACTGGACTTTAAATCTTCTGAAAACTAAAGATCAATAAGTTCCATCTGCGGTTGGCATGGTATTTCTTCATGGTCGACATCAAAAGATGAAGGAAAAATTTTGAAATTTTGGTGTAGGGACGTTGCGATGAGTTTCGGTAAAGGTTGCTTGTGATTTGTTAGCTGTAGTTCGTGGCACCCTGTTTTACAGATTATTGAAACAGTTTTGGATCATCGTTTTTCTTTATAATTTTTTCTTCTTTGTAAAACATACTAGAAAATTAATGCAGATAACTTTTTACAGATTTTGTCTAAGAGTGCTTTAAAATGTTTTATTGGTAGATGGTTTAGTTTGGTTGTGTTATATGGAATATCGACTTTTGTGGGTTATTTACAGCCAAATTGTGTTTATATATACATAATTTGTAAGCGTGTAGTAGCAACATTTTTAAACAATCCAAAGGTCATTTGTTTGCACACAGTTAAATGGTTTCAATATTGTTATCTAATACGAATAATTCTATTTTATATCAATCATTTGTTTGTACATATTTCATTTCAAGCATTGCTTTTTAGCACTACTGATTCTATTTAACATCAATAATAATCTCAAATAAAAAGATTAAGCCATTATGTTTGAACCGTAGATGAGGCCCTAACGGGTATTATCACTCCGGGTCCGAGTGAACCTGGGAGTAATGGTATTGAAGCAGTACTCCTCATCCTCCAACGCTCCAGGACTGGAGTCTCACCATCAGATGGTTTAGTGTCATATCTAAGACACTTGTTGGAGGTGGGTTTCACGCGTCTGCATAAATGCAGTCACAGTATTCTACAGCCCGAGCCGACTGAGCTGCATACTGATAGAGTTAAACTTATTATATGATGACTTTAACCCATTATATGCGCGACGACCCAAAAGAACGTATATATATATATATATATATATATATATATATATAATGATGTAGATCTTCGGGAGGTTGAAAGTCCTGCAGCTAGCTGATATATGGAATGAAGGGGTATTTGATATGACGTTTCTCTCTCAATGATCTTAATTAGATAATAATTACACACACACACACACACACACACACACACACACATATATATATATATATATATATATATTATAACGTTTTGTGGAGTATAATTATTATCTAATGAAGATCATGGAGAGCGAAACGTCCTATCAAATACCCCTTCATTCCATATATCAGCTAGCTGCAGGACTTTGAACCTCCCGAAGATCTATAAAGCATATGGAATAGCTGAAGACCTTAGTTGAAGTAGGAGGGAAAATATGGATTCGGGCCTTTCGTAAGAGCTCTTACGCAAAGACGATATCTTGTCTGGAAATAGAACCTTGATCTTCCTCGATTTAGCCTCATTCTACCAATATCTTCAGAGGATAAAAAAAAAATTGAGGCAGATTTTCTTAGAAAATTTTAAGATCTTCTCCGGGTTTACTAAAAATTAAATTCAACCAGAAGAACAAAGAGATGTCCATATTTTAAGGGCACATGTGCTCAATGAATCTGTAGAAATAACGCAAGAAATAAAGCTTCCAACTCAGTCGGCGTTGATATTGGAAAGCTAGACAATATATATATAAAAAAAACTTGACTTTACGCCCACTTTTAGCAAATCATATCCTGTCACGATAAAATGTTTATTTTTTTAAAAAATAAAAAAAAAAGTTAGTGCTGGCACAGACACTTGATTACATATAAGCTGTGATAAATTATCTACTATCCAGGCCTTCAGGCTGAAATTGTGTTTACCATGAGAGCATTATTATATCAAGAGTTGACGTTTCTACTGAATCGTCCTAAACGCATTATTTCTAAATAATTATATGTCTGGAGCCTTATTACGAAAGCAAAATTATTTCAAGTGTTGCTGAAAAAATGCATGCAAAAATCGATCACACGTTTACATACAAACCATGAAATGTCATGAATAAGGTTTTAAACTGCGTCTGACGGTGAGGCTTCATTTCTGTGGTTGTAGAGAGTTATGTCATCGCTTCATTGCAATTTCGCTCAAATCCACACTGACTTAGGTTCACATCTATGAGTTAAATTGATTCGTTTGATTTATTGATTGATTGATTTTAACGACATATCCATCCGTTCAGAGTTAGTTAATTCTTAAAGGTAATTGTGTTTATTGTACGTTCATATCAATATTTTTGTGTAATTGTTTAAGTTTTTTTTCCACTTTTCTATTTAATATCAAATATTACTTCCAAGAAAAAATTGCTACACAGTTATATGGTTTCAAGCAACATGAAACAACCCTTAATAAACAATTATAGCTTTAAGTGTCTGTTCTTAATACAAATAATCTGTAGTTAATTGACGACAACTTGGCATAATAAGTAGAGTGTTCGCTAATGGCCCGGGAGACTGGGGTTCAATCCCAAAGACGCTAAAAAATGATGCTTGATTCCGCCTTGTTTAACACTCAGCATCACAAGGTAAAGATCAAGGTTAAAGTGGAGCAATTCAAAGAATGGAGTAGCGCCCTCTCATACACCTCGATGTAGTAGCTTTTGAAAAGGGAGCCTTCGGGTCACCATCGACTAAGGCCGCCAACTTTCCTTACTTATTTTAATCGAATGCGAATAATCTATTTGACTCCTAAAAGGGAACCTTAACAGGTATTACCAATCTGGGTCAGAGTGGACTATGCAGTAATTGTTACGAAAGGGAATTTTTCTCACTATCAGATCAATTTGAGGTAATGAGCAGTTCACCTGTTTCAAATTATATTCAAGGTATATTTTTGAATCATATACAATAAAGTAAAAATAGATAGCGATCGTAGTCTAAGGTGACCCGAAGGCTCCCTTTTTAATAACTAATACACTGAAGTGCAGGGACGGACGCTAATCCTTTCTCCGGGTTGATCCATTTACGCTTGATACGTTTTAGGCAAGGAGGTATCAAGTACTCCTTTATTGAGTTTTTGCTTATGTCTTGGCCTTAGGTAGAACCCCGACCTCCCAGGCCTTGTTGAATAGTCTACCCATTAGTCAATGGGCCGGTATATAACAGGCGACTATAATTATAAAACTGGTGTTGGCATAAAATAATTATAAATGAAAAAATTGAATGAAACTCATGGAGTTAAAGGTCATAATAAGTAATATTAAATGGCATCATATATATATATATATATATATATATATATATGTGTGTGTGTGTGTGTGGCAGACAAAAGCTGAAAATAATTGAATAAACTACCGATCAAAAATTTTTTATTTCTTTAAAAAAAAATTTTGACTGAAAATTTGTTGGAAAACAAAAGTTTACAAAATCTTTTCCTATAAGAAAAGATGACATTAGTCAGTGAAAAGATTTCTAAAATTATTTTGGGTTTCCATTCATCAAATTTTTCACGGCAAGTCTAATATTGTCCTCTGCGAATTCACAAAGAAATTTTAAAACGAGCGGGGAAACGCCGATTGGTCAATGCATGAAAAATACCGATGCAAAATTTGCAGCTTCTGTATACTATTTTTTGCTCAAATATTAACGCTTTTTAGAATTGAAATCAATTGATTTCCCATATATACATAAATATATATATATATATATATATATATATATATATATATTGAGAGAGTGAGAGAGAGAGAGAGAGAGAGAGAGAGAGGGAGAGAGAGAGAGAGAAAGCGAGAAAGAAATTCTCACAGGAACTCCCACGGTTCATCTAAATTATGATACGCTAGAAAGATTCCACAAGAGATATGCTTATAGTTGTGAAGGCTTGTGTAACAGCAGCCAGACCTTTTAGATGAGTATATAACAGAATAATGGTACAACACTAAGCAACAGATTCGCTGATCAACATCCTTTAAGTACTGAATTCAGAGTCTTACATTCTCTTAGACTGGTTGACTAATGCTACAGACACCACCTATGGTCTAATGGTGAGCAAGCTCGGCTAACAAACCTACACGAGTGAGTTCCGGTCTCTTGAACACGTGCCACATCTCAGTAAAAAGCTTAGTAAATTACTACCACCCGGCTTACAATTTCCTCATATCTGATAGAAGAAGGATAAAAAAAAATCATGCCTTTTCCAAGGCCCAAGGAGTGAAGCAAAAAGCAAAATAAAAACAAATCTAGATTTGAACTCAGCTCGTCGTCTTCGTTTCCTCATGTCAGATAGATGGTTATAATGATAGATAACAGGTTGTAAATAAAAAATAGATAAATCTAAAAAGATTGGGATAGATAGATAGATAGATATATAGATAGATGTAAACAGACTGCGTAGATTGATAGATAGATAATGTTGGCGGGTTGATGGTGCAGTTTGATTTACAATTTTTAAAGTCATCCCATGAGGAAACAGACAAAGAAATAAAAGAATGATTCGGTCAACCGAAGGAATCTTAATTGCGGGTCAACAAAGAAATAGATATATGAATAAATGAAATCACTGCTCGGCCCAAACACAAAGGAAATAAATGACAAGAAATTCCAGACAGCATGGCGGCATTCGTTAGGAGGAACCCTTAAGGTTCAAGCTAGATGGTCTGGTCAAATTACGGCTAAGGATTTGTGTTGTTAGCTGATACATCGAATAAAATTTACGTATATATATATATATATATGGAAAATCAACTGATTTCCTTACTAAAAATGATAATTTTAGAGCAAAATTGGGTTCAGAAGCTATAATTTTTATATCTATATTTTTGCATTTATTAACCCAACGGCGTTTACGCTCTGGTTAAAAATTTGAGATCTTACCGACCAGAATATTTGACTTGCCACAAAAAATTTGAAAGAACAAAACCCAAAATAATTTAAGAAAACTTTTCCTTCTTATATTATCAAAAAAAAAATACATTTTAACTAATCAGAATCATAGATAAATTAGAAACTTTTAAAATCTAATTCCTTGCTTAACTCAATCTGACAACTAGCGATAAAATAAATACATCTGAAATGGAATTTGCGGATTTATTATGTAACCAGTGAAAAAAGAATTCGGTTTATTTCTTTTGAGGGAAAATCTATATTCTGCTCTTTCAATGATGCATTTAATTTCAATATTATTTAACCATCTTAAATATTTACGCTTTGACTCGTATCTTTTAAGTAAAAAACTTTGTAACTTTTGTTTTTCAACAAAAATTTCACGCAATTCAAAGAAATCATCATCTCTTCATCTTGTGCCATCAGCACGGATATCCCTGACCCCCTCTCGCTATCCCTCCCTTTCGTTCATCGCTTCCAATAGGTCCCCAATGCTACACCCTGAATATTCACAAAGCTGCTGTATGTAGGTTCGAGCTGGCCACCCTGCTTTTGCTTAGCCATATGAAGGGGTCCATTGATCCATATCACTTATGAGCTGGTCCCTACTTCTTCGGCAGTGTCCTGCATGTCTGGTTCGTCTAGTTTTCGTGATGGATGGTAGGTGGCCGTACAGCTGCTACATTATGGGGTTGTTGCCTCCAGGAATTATTCAATATTGCTCGCAGCATTCTTGTGTAGTTGCCGTCAAGCTTTTTCTCCAGCCGTTTAGTTAGCGTCTATGTAGTGCATCTATACAGCAGAATCGACACGATCGCTACTTGGAAGAAACTGCATTTCATTTTATCGGTCAGGTCTGACTTTCATATAACTGATAGCCTATCGATTGCTATTCATGCTTTTGTTATTTGCTTGTCAATGTCTGTCTCGGTCGATGAGATACTGCTTGCTCGGTAGATGAACGTGTTTACTAGTTTCATAGAGGTACCGTTTAGTGTGGATATGTCGCCTGTTTGATTAAAGCACATATATTCCCTTTTGTGTGCATTGACATGGAGGCCAATGACTGCGGCGGATCATTCCAGACTATGCAGTAGGTTTCGGCTTCGGTGGGTGCATTGAATCGCTATGTCATCGGCGTAATCGGCGTCGGTAATTGTTTTCGTGAGGTACCGTCTGCTTCTTTTCTTTGTCAGTTCGAAACCGTTTTCTTAGATTTTGTCAATCGACGTTCTAAACACGTAGTCTAGACAGATGATAAAAATATATGGGGCAAGTGTGTGTCCTTGCAGTACTCCAGCTAAAATGTTGAAGCAGTCTGTGTCTCCATTTAGAGAACGTACTTTCACTTTGGAGAATCATTATGGCTGCGACGGTTTCTTTGGTAGGCCGTATGCCAGTGGAATTTGCTCCATCTTCCCTCTGTTAATGGAAACGAAGGCCTTGGTAAAGTCGACAAATAATATTGTTGCCTGTAGGTTTTTTGCCCGTACGCCTTCAAGAATTCTACGGATAGTCAATATTTGTAGGTCGTGCATCTTTTTCTCCGGGAGCCATTTTGGTTCTTCCTAAGAATGTTTTCAATCTTTGTTTCTATGCGGTTGCGTAATAGGGTATTGTATATTTTGGCTGTTATGGATGTAAGTGTTATACCTCGGTAGTTCTTGGCTAATCCGAGGTTGCCCTTTTTAGGGAAAGGGAGAACCATTCCTTCATCCATCTGTCTATCGGATTTTGAATATAAACTGCATTACAGTGTCAGAGCAGTATGTCATCGATTTGTCTAGTCTTTCATACTTCTGGGGGAATATCATCAAGCCCTGCATCTATTTTTTTCTAAGTACTGAGTCGAATTCTTCACGTGTAAACGGTCCTAGTTTGATGTCTAATTGCTTACTAATAATTCCCGTGATGAAAAAAATCAAAGAAATAAAATTCATTAATTTTTAGATCGGTATTATCTTCAGTCATTTAAACCCTTGTCCGATATATGCATACATATATATATATATGTGTGTGTGTGTGTGTGTTAGAAAAATTGGTGGGCATCAAATTTGGAATACTTCGAAAGGTGATATACGAACTAGTGAAAAAAGATGATGATTGAGTTTTTTGTTACTTTGCTAGTATATATATATATATATATATATATATATATATATATATATAAAAGATCATGTCTTGTTATCGATACAGAGTATTCGACAATCAACGTTGATAGACGGTGAGTGTTGATCTCTCAAATGGAAGAGTGGCTACATCACACCAGGGAGGAGCCTCCTGAAAGATCTTTCTCTCTCTCCCTCACTCTCTCTCTCTCTCTCTCTTTCTCTCAACTGCCATTCATGATTTTTTAAATGTCTTTGAGATTTCGCAGACGAAAATATTTGACTTGCCACGAAAAATTTGAAGGAAATTAATATAGTATAAATAATATAAATAAATAATATAAGAATTCTTTTCCCTCCTCGATTGATAAAAATACATTTTTAACCAATTAAAATCATTGATGAATCATCGACTTTTTATCCAAATTCAAGCCCACCACAATATCATTAGATGGCAAGGAAATAAATAGATTTTCGCGGACTTATAGATTCATTCTGTAAACCTATTCAAAAGTTTCTACTTTATTTCTTTGTGCGAAAATCTAACATTCTGTTCATTCAAGTAAATATTAAATTTCATCTTCGATTAATCATTTTGAATTGAACGAAAATATTTATTTTTCATAGACATCCTCGAACAAATATTTCTGCTGCTGTTTCTTTTACTGTATCCGATTCACGGACAAATATTAAAAGATAGCAGTTAATTGAAATTCTTTGTGTTTGTGTCAGTTAGTTGAGTCGTGACTTGCATGATACTTTTAAACCAGAAAGAAATCGTTAACTTTCTTTATTTTCAGAGAAGCCATGGATATTTGATGACGCTGCAACTAGCAAGAATGGAGATCAATTTATTTCTGGCACAGTCCCATCTAGTCAAACTGATTGAAGAAAAGAGCTGAAGGTCCTGAGATCAAGAGCCGAGTTGTATTTTATGTGTTTAACTTTTTGGTCTCTATACAGTCATCAGCGATACAATAGTTCACCACTGGCCATCCACGATACATTGATTTGTGGTATTGACAATGCAACTCACATTCCCCAGAACATACGACACACACTCATTTGTCCCCACGGCTTCTGTAGAATATGTATTGTTTTGACATCTTGCCCCCTGCCTCTCTTCTATCTCCTTATCTCTCATTCTTCCGTTTCTTTTCTTTTCTCTTCCTTCCTTCTTCCTTCCTCCTTTTCCTTCTTTCTCATTCTTATTCAAAATCCTTCTTGGTGAACAAATAGAATAAATAAGTTCAACAGAATATTCGTAAACAGTCACGTGATATATTTTTAAACACGAAAACCGATTTATTGATCAAACGGTTACCCCTTTCCCTGAATATATGATATTTCCTCCATGTTTTTGGTGTTCATTAAACATAAATCGGTAATTTAACATCCCCAGATATCATTTTTCAATGACCTGATGATGGTTCACTATATTTCCCGGGAAGGGATATGTTTAATCGAAGTAGCTGTTTGGTTTGGCTTCTGTAATAGGTGTAGTACAATCGAGCAGGTAGGTAATCGTACTGGTTCTAGAAGCGTGTTCTTACCGACACTGGACGGTTGTAGACGTAGTCAATGTACCTCTACATTGGTCTGTATTTATGGTTGACACCAGCCAATCATATTACTGTGAAGTGGGGACCCAGGTGTATGCATATTCATTACATCAGTTCATTAGAACCAAAACGTTATAATGTCGACTTTCTCTTACATTACATTCTTCTCTCGCCACTCCTCCCTATCGTTCATCGCCCTAGGTAGGTCTTCAGGACAACATCCCGTATCCTCACATAGCTGCTGAATGTATATATATATGTGTGTGCGTGTGTGTGTGTGTGTGTGTGTGTGTGCGTGCATGTGTGTATGTGTGTGTGCGTGTGTGTGTTCAAATAATTCAAACCATACTTATTTACATGAATACAAGTGTGAGACAAAAATTGAACAAATTCACTAAATAAGTTAAGCAAATTTATGTATAAAATTGATCGAAATAATACATCCTCATCATCATCATATCGCGCTGGTAGCACGGATATCCCTGACCCTCTCTCGCCACTCCTCCCTATCGTTCATCGCCCTAGGTAGGTCTTCAGGACAACATCCCGTATCCTCACATAGCTGCTGAATGTATGTTCGTTCTGGTCGTCCTGCTTTTGCACGGCCATGTGTGGGGGTCCATAAGAGTACATCTCTTATGAGTTCGTCCCCGCTTCTCCAGCAGTGTCCTGTATGTCTGGTTCGTCTAACTGGATTACCGTATTTATTAAATTTTCTCTATAGATACATACATATATATATATATAGATAGATAGATAGATTAGCAAAAATGAATAAACAAACGAGACATATGTAGCGTTTCGATTTGTGTATAGAACATGCTAAGTATAAGATTGAATTCATTCTTCGGTTTTGGTTTCTTTGTTTAAATCGTATATCAAATTCTGTTGGTTATCTAAAGCAAACATCTTCCTTGTCGAAGATCAGATGTGTCACTGTTCATTCCATTGCTGGGGGATAAGGAGCTTCACACCTTTTCAAATGGATAAGTGAGAAAGTGACCGTAATAAGGTGATAGAATTTCCAACTCAGTTATTACGATATGGCAGTCCTGTACGTTAGTAACTATGCCAAAGGAACACCCTTATTCGTTCTTCAATAGGTGCAACATAAACGAAACTGTGTACAAAGTTGCCTTTGGTTAATAGATACGCAGATAGATCGATAAATATACAAATCAAATTATATATAAAGATGCATGTACGCCATTGGTACTATAGAATTAACAACGACCCAAAGTTTAGGAGCTGTAAATATTATGAACAGCTGATTTTACCAGCAGGCACAATGTACTGTCTTTGAAGAGGAGCATTGGACACACAATCATGTTCTTTGATTCTATAGTAGCTTTTGGCACAGGAGATGAATTTACATGTATATCAGGATCCATATATATATATATATATATATATATATATATATATAGTGAAATTAAATGGAGACTCAAACTCGGTTAAGCCGTCATAATAAATTTATTTCGGCGGAGAATATTGTTAGTATATTCTCCGTCTCGTCGGATGACTCTTTACATGCTCTGTATTGTCCCAGAGATATGATGCGAAACACACACATACAAACATAACTATACACATATTTATATATAAGCATAGATATGTCAACAGCGATTTTATAGATATATGCATATACATATAAATATATACTTATACATACACAAATATGAACAAATATATATAACTACACATACATACATTTATATATAGTCATATGTACATGAAAACATATATATATGCACATATATATATATATATACTCATGTATATATATATATATATATATAGTAATCCGGCATGTAGATTAATCTACCCATCCAAACGCAAATGGGAAAAATTAGTAAGGTCATTTTGTGTTACGCTAAGAATAAATTTAAATATAAACCAACGGTTGGTTGGTTGGGATTTATGGCATTGCGGCCTTTGTAGGTTATTTAACGCCAACTCCATTTTTATACAAATAATCGATTTCATTTCAAACATCTATATTTCAAGCTACTCAGTTTATTCAAACCGTTCTCATCCAGCCCATTCAGTTCAGCATAGGTATAGATTTTGTTTACACACAGTTAACTGTCAAAACAGTTCTACATTAAACAATTCAGTTTAGTGTAAGTACAGTTTCAATGTCAAAAATATTTCCATTTCAAACAATTCAGTTTAGTATAAGTACACAGTTTAATTGTCAAAAACATTTCTATTTCAAGCTATTCAGTTTAGTCAAACAGTTCTATTTCAAACAATTCAACTTAGCATAAGTACGCTGTTCAGTTCTATCTAACCCAGAGATAGGGCCCTTATCAGTTGCCATAACTTCCGCCGAGAGTATACCCGAGAGCAATGGCAACGATTGGTCACTCCGAACTCCCCAAAGCCCTAGCATCACTGGAACCCCACCATCAGACTGCTCAGTGTCATATCCAGTACACTCGTTGGGGAGTGGTCCTACCCTTCTGCAATAGTGCAGTCAGTGCATTCTACAGCTACAGCCGACTGTGAAATACACAGAGATATCAAAACACTCTTATTTCAGATAATTCAGTTTAGCATAATTACTTTGTTTAGAGGTGAAATTAGTTCTGTTTCGAACAATTCAGTTCAGCATGAATACGCAGTTTAAATGTCAGAAAAGTTCTATTTTAAACGATTCATTTTTGCTTAAATATGCTGTTAAATTGCCAAAAGCACTAAACTCAAGAAACCACGGTTTAGCTCTATTTAACCCATTGATAGGACCCTTATCAGGTGCCACATCTCCACGCCAGAGTGGACCAGGGAGCGATGGCAATAAGGAGTACTCCACATTCCCCAGAACTCAAGGTTTATTGGTAACTCACCATCAGATTGTTTAGTGACATATCAAGGACACTCGTGGGGGGTCTTACCCCTCTGCAGAGGTGCAGTCGGTGTATTCTACAGCCCTAACCGACTGGGCAAATAAACCAATGGTGTAGTTCGAATGGTTGTATCAATTGGTTTAACGATTATAGCAAAGACTATAAATGCTCCTTTGTAAAATATGATATTAAGGAATTTTACACGTCAATTTGGAAAAAAACACATAGACGAGGCATTATATCTGGGTAGGGAATATATATTAAAACCAGAGGATAAAAATAATACCATTAAGCATTGTCGTAAATTGCAACTGTAACATAATGAGGGTTGGTAGATTAAAAAGAGAGTTAGTGGTTACTTCGACGACCCTATGTGTTCATTTGACGGGGTTTAATTGTGCAAACTCATAGGCTGCTTATTGTTATACAAGCTCAATAATATTATTGTCTCCTGTAATCATGGTCTTTATTGAGACGATGGGGTGATTATTGTAAATGACTGCACATCTACAAAGGTGATATGATCTAGAAAAAGAAAAAACTTGCCACCACCGAGCAATCTATAGAAAATATTTAACAAGAACAATGTTAAATTAAGCTACAATTGAATATCAAATGTGGTAAATCTAATTAATGAAAGTAGCATTAAAACTCAAGAATAAGCAACGTAATGAGCCCTTTAAATGCAATTGCATTAATAACGCCACTTGCTGCCTCAAGGAGAAATGTCAATAAGAATGTATAATCGAGGTATATAGCTCTAGACTTAACAATAATAATGTTTGTAGTAATGATAAAAAAAAGTATGTGAGTTTCTACACAAGGACCTTTCAAAAAGATATTACAATCATAGAAGTAGTTTCGCACAGGAAATTCATAGACACAGAACGTGTTTATTGTTGTGAGACCGAAACTTACCTGCATCATGGACTCTTCCTAGCACTATATTAGTATGTGAGATAACACTCTCAGTGTAGTAGTAGTAGTACAGAGGTACTAGTAGTACGACTACCAATATTGGACACCACCGGATAGTAAGTTCTGCTTGCCCTTACACTATCCTTTGTAACTTTTGTTAATATATCTTTCTTACCTCTAACCCGTGTTCCGTGTTTTCCTTCCGTGGTACCGACTTTGGGTCCACATCATTTATGTATAGGAAATTAAAAAGAATCTAGGTACAGATCCTATATTAAAAAGAGAGATAGCAAAAACATGTCATAAATATAAGGCAAGTGATAAATATTTCAATTATGCATGGCAGAAAAATTTGCAATTGCTTCCTACTATAATCCTAAAGAATTACTTAACCAAAAATAGGAGATACTTGATATTTGTAGGCATAAAAAAGCTTGGTTATTTGTTAGGTAAAATATTATATCTTTTTCTTTTTTAAATACTATTTTTTTTTTCATTCTTTCTCGTGGCCTTTTAATTGATAAAATTTAGTATGGTCCAACACTACTTAAGTCAGAATTATTACGATGATCGGTTCGGCATACCTCGGTAGATTACTTCAGGCTCTGCAGGTATTCACATGATGCTCTAATTTGTGTATTGCACACTATGTCAGGTATTATGTCAGTGGTTTTTCTTTTGACTTGTCATTACTTTAATGGTTGATTATTTTCATGTAGTACGAATGTTTTTAGTCTTTTCTTTTTTATGGAATTTTTCCCCATATATTATTTTATTTATTTATTCATATTTTTTTCCAAGTTGATCTTTTTTTTTTACACCGTCAGAATTACATAAAGGGTACAAAAATAAAATAATATGCATATATATATATATATAGAGAGAGAGAGAGAGAGGAGGTTGAGATAAACATAAATATATTTAGATTTATATATGTACCTACATACATATACTTATGTACATATATATTGTTATAGATAGATAGATAGATAGATAGATTACTAGGTTTTATAGTATATCAATCTTTGTACGTTATTTAAGGCCAAATCCTATCTATAAGTATATTAAACCTATGATTTGGTTTTGTTTTGTTTGGTTTTATAGCATATCAATCATTGTTGGTTATTCAATGCCAAATCCTGTTTTTACATATATATCAAATATATGATTTGTAAATACATTTTGTAGACACACTGTTAAATAAACACACAGTTCTATATTTAACAATTCAATTTAGTATTGGTCAAAGTTAAATGGTTCCAAGTATTGCTATGTATAACCAAAAATTCAATGAAACATCAGACATTCATTTACACACAGTTACATGATCAAACAGTTTAATTTCAAACAATTAGATTTTAGAAAAAGTCATTTTTTTCTCTCAGTTTAAATGTCAAACAGTTCTATTTGAGCCGTGGATAGGACCCTATCAGGTGCCACCACTCCATTCTAGAGTGGACCTGGAGGCAATGGCAATGAAGAGGTACTCCACATTCCCCAAAGCTCCAGCATTACACGAGCCAAACTATCAAACTGTTTAGTGTCATATCCAGCACACTCGTTGGGTGGGTGAGTCGTACTCCTTTGCAAAAGTGCAGTCGGGGCATTCTACTGTCTCATTCAATAGGGCTGAGATAGATAGACAGATAGATAGATAGAGACATAAATAGATACTTAGATAGATCATGTAGGAAAAAGGGGTATGAACAGACATAGATAGATAGATGGATATGAACAGACATAGATAAACATAGATTTATATAAAATCATATATGTACCTACTTACACGTATATGTACATACATATACATGTATATATATACATATAAATACACATATATACACACAAGTACATATGTATATATATATATATATATATGTGTGTGTGTGTGTGTGTGTGTGTGTGTAAGGGGTCTCGTTCGTTCGGCTAGTGGTATTCCAGAGATATACCTGAGCGTGTTCTTGGTATTGTTGGTTTCCTATCACATCAAATATGGCAGTTAGAGGAGGAAAAATCTAGTAAAAGTGAAATACATTAAATATTTCACAAGTATGTACTCTGTAAGAAAGCAATTTAGCCGGCCATTTAGGAGATGAAATTAGAAATGACAGACGGTATAATGAACATTGAAAAGTACAATTTGGTTTGAACTCTTCACAGCATATGTTCCGGTTTATACCGACTTTTAGCATTAGATAATTTCAAGCACATCACCAATATGTTGTAATTGTATCAACGATCAACTTACTAAATAAAAAAACAATAAAATAACAAATCATGTCTCTAAATACAAAGTAGGACTTACATAAACAAAAATACACGAAATTATATATATATATATATATATATATATATATATATATATATATATATAGTTTATATATATATATATTTAACAGAATGGATGCATATATGTGACCAGTGGTTTCAAGCCGTTTTTACATGGCAATCATTTGTTGTTTTTTTTTTCTGCTTGATGATTGCCGTTTTCTTCTTCTCTCTTCCTACCTTCTTTCTCTTTCTTTTTTTTTTTCTCTTTAATTTTTCTTTTTCATTTTCTCCATCATTTTGATTTGAAATCTTTTTCTATGAACAAATGGAATATATAAATTCTATACAATATTCCCAATAAGTCACATGACGTAATTTTAAAAATAAACGTTGATTTACCAGTTAAACGGCCAACTCTTTCCTGATATATAGATTTTCCCAATGTTTTTGTATTTTTTTTAACTGGCCATCATTGACTCAACATCACTAATATCATCCCTCTCCGTCCTGGTGATTGTTAATTAGAACCGAAACGCTACAGTGTCGTCTTTTTTTTCCCAATAAATCACTCCTTCCCCTTGGATTACCTTGTTTTTCTCGCTTTATCGGATTTTACTCCATTATTTACTTCCAGTTATATATATATATATATAGCATTCAATATAGTATTCATTCGTAATTTTGATTACATTTTTTAAACAAGTAGGGTGGCCTAGTTGGTATGTGCTTGACAGCAAGAACATAATAAGCTGTTTCGAAATCTAGTTGCGTCTGCCGTTCACTTTCTGGTTAATAACTTTGAGAAAAATATAATCTTCCTTACATGCTCAGTAATTGGTTAAATAGTATCACTACTGTCCTAAAAGGATTAGATAACCTATGATACTCAAAATGTTATTAAAGAATAACCAAATTATTTAATGGACGACTCAAGTATTGTCTAATTGGCAATATTGGCGTATTATTTCATACTGTGTCAAAAATTCGCTGAATCAGCTCAAAGAATTTGGGAAGATAGCGACAAACAAAATACTATTTTCTCATTTGTCCCAAACTAATTTGAATAGGTTTGGTTTGGTTTCTTTGTTTAATGGCATATCAACCTTTGTAGGTTATTTAATGCCAAAGCCATTCTCCGATTAGAACAGTTGTGGTACTATTTAACCCATAGCTGGGAGGATAATGGGGTTCATACCTTTCCCAAGGGTATTTGCCCGAAAGAGAACGTAATAGCACGACTGGAATACGAACTCGCTTACTACGATTCCGCAGTCCATCGCTTTAACGATTACGCCACGAGGACACCCCTAATTTGAATAGGGGTTAGTGATGTTTCCACCTTTTTAGGTTATGAAAGACCGAATCTTATTTTTGTGTATATGATTTCACGTGTATTAAATACACTGGTAGAAATAATTTTCATTAACTTCATGTATGTTAATAAATTGTCAGAAATAATTTTAATTAACTGTAACTCGATACGGTTAACCTGCGGAGTTACACTTCGGGCAAGATTAATGCAAACAGATGTTGGGTGAGTGGTTGCCATTGAATACGATATGATATAGGTGCTAGGATTTTTCATGACCAACTAAATGTTCGGCTCGAACCTACCGTCTCTGCCAAGTAACACATGTGAAGCGTTGCATATCAAGTGACCATTTTAAACCCGAGTCATGGTTGGTTGGTTGGTTGGTTGGATGGTTTTTACGGCATATCACCCTTTGTTGGTTATTTATCGCCAAATCCATTTTTATGTAAATTGTTCATTTTCAAACAATTCAATTTAGCATGAGTACACAGTTTGATTGTCAAAACATTTCTATTTCAAGTTATTCAGTTCATTCAAAAAATTCCAATTCGGCTAATTCAGTCTAGTATAAGTATAGATTTTGTTTACACACAGTTAAATGTCAAAACAGTTCTATATTAAATAATTCAGTTTAGTGAAAGTAGTTTCAACTTCAAAAACTGTTCCATTTCAAACAATTCAACTTAGCATGAGCACGTAGTTTGAATGTAAACAAAGTTTAATTGTCTAAAACAGTTCTATTTCAAGCATTCAGTTTAATCAAACAGTTCTAACACAAACAATTCAGTTTAGCATAAATATGCCGTTAGTTCTATTTAACCCATAGATAGGGCCTTTATCAGGTGGTACCACTCCAAGTCAGATGGGACCTGGGAGTTATGGCAATGAAGGGGTGCTCCGTATTCCCTAAGGCCCCAGCATCACTGGAACCTCACCATCAGATTGTTTAGTGTCATATCTGGGGCTCTCTTTTGGAGGGGTCTTACCCCTCTGCAAAAGTGTGGTCGGTGTATTCTACAGCCCCAACCGATTCACTCGGCCACTAAAATCCCATCTTCCGTCACCCAATGCTTACATGTAGTCCCAATTGTCGGGGGATGGGGTCTTGCTCCTCTGCAGAAGAGCAGTCGATGTAATTATTTTACACTCCCTGCCGACAGTGAGCTTTCAAGATGGTGGATTGAGGTAAAGCACTAATTATCAAAAACAACATGTCATCTAATGGATTCTTCAGTTCCACTGAAATACTGAGTAAAACTAAAAGACCCCCCCCGCAAAAAAAGAAGCCAAATACTTGGATCTAATCAGAGAACCCAAAAATGCTGTGGAACATGAAGGCTATAAACTATAAGCTTGGAAAAGGGAGTGGTAGAAATATATCATCCAGATCCACTCTGACCCGGAGTGGTAGCAGCTGATAAGGGTCATATCTATGGGTCAAAAAGAACTAAGCTGTGTACTTATTCTAAACTGAGTCGCTTGAAATAGATGTTTTGACATTTAAACCGCATAATTCATTTAAACTACGTACTTATGCTAAACTGACAAGTTTAAAATAGAACTGATTTGTCATTTAAACCGTGTACTTATGCTAAACTGAATTGCTCGAAACAGAACTGTTTTGACATCTAAACTGCGTACATATATTAAACTGAATTGTCTAAAGAGAAACTGTTTTATATGCTAAACTGAATGGTTGAAATGTAACTGTTTTTTTTACTTAGAAACTGTACCTACGCTAAACTATTTGTTTTTAATTTTAACTAAACTGAATAGATTGAAATAGAAATGTTTTTATAAATGTGTACTTATACTAAACTGAATTGTTTGAAATAGAACTGTTTATTTGCATGAAAATGGATTTGGGATTAAATTACATACAAAGGTTGACATGCCATAAAACACAAACAAACAAAACAACCCATCTAGGCCAGGGTGGACTTGGGAGCGATGGCAATAAAGGAGTTTTCCGCATTCCCCAATGTCCCAACATTTCTGAAGCCTCACCACCAGATTGTTTAGTGTCATATCTAGGACACTCGTTGAGGGAGTCTTACCCCTTTGCAGAAATGCCAAATCAAAATTATGAAAAAATCTTTCATAGAGTGAAGCTAATAAGAATGATTACATATCCAAATGAGTAATATATACTATCAAATTTACAAGTTTGTAAAATACTAATTACAAACATGGCAACGATAAGACTTGAGAAAATTCATTAAATGCGTCTGTAGATGTACTGATCCAGTTGTATTGTTTTCGATACGCGTTGCTCCTCGCTATCAGAGAAATAACAACTCGAATGAATTCCAATAAAAGGAAACTAAATTTAAAGTGATCAAAAATATACTTGTCAAAATTATTAATATATTTTTTCATTATTGTAAAAATCTTATCTTTATTTTGTCTTATCGCTAATCATAGGATTTGTATTCATTTGCATGTTTTTCTTTTTTAATATTTGTATAGCGAATTTTCTTTTAAACAAAAGATTCCAGAATTCTATCATATCTAGTGGAATATTCTACAATCAAAGTGGTTATTATTAGGTATTATTTACTACCAAACAGGAAAGTGTTAATACACTGCAATCCATAACAAAATTATCCTAAAAAATATAATTACCAATTTTTATCGTAATAATTATCAATTTTATACCAAATTTTTATCACACCAAAAATACAATGTGTTTATGACTTCTAGAGGAATATTCTACAAACAAAACGGATATAAGTAGATATCGTTTACCACTAAAAACTACAGCACTGAAACAGTCCAACTAAAAATAACATTGGTCTGTAATAATGCTTATTTATAGGATTTTACGTTGGTCTGTACTTATTTCTGGGCCGCTACATATTCATATTATTGGTTGCAGTTTTAATAAAGATTTTAGGAATAATTATACGATGTGATATTACCCGTTTTTATTTTACTATGTTTCGCAAGAAATTTAAAAATCTTAGCATCACTTGTTTAAAAGGGAATAAAAGTTTTATCAAAAAATTTTTTGGCCATACTAATTCATGGATGATACTGTATATATAATATATTTCATTAATGAACAAAGTGAATCCCCATGCCATCATGTAGGTAAATGTAGCATAATTCGGGAACTTATTCTTTACGAATTCGGACAAGGACATAAAATCTTGGAAGTAACCAAAAATACTAATTATGCGAAAGTTGAAGCAAATGTTGATCACTGTACAGTAACCAGATGTGTCGAAAAAATTCGCTGTGTTTGCAAGAAACTAGACGATCAGAAAAGTTAAGTAGGCTTTAAAACTAGTATTTCAAGACTATGCTCCAATCTATAGAGGTAATCCTGAGAGTATCTGGCGTATTCAGCATCTCACAGTTCAGTGTGATTCGTCATCTTTACGTCCTCGGTAAAATATTTCCGAACTGCTGAACTGTGCCTTACTTTACTAAAATATTGTAAAACGTTTGACTTTTTAGTTCTGCATAAGCAAAAAAAAATCCGTTTGGTTCTTCCACAAGTGCAAGACGAGCATAAAACTTGAAAAAAATAAATGAAGCAATAAGAAGTGGACAGTAAGGAAACTCCTAAAGTGAGATTTAAGAAGGGAATTTAGCTCTGTTAGGTATTCTAAATGTTCAATAACTATCTTGAAAATGCCTTAGTAAGTAAAAGCATTTTTTAACAGAAAATAGAGGAAATTATTGAGAATGTTTGAGGATTATTTTTTTCGAATGGCTTAAAAGCTGAAGTAACGCTCTGAGCAAACGAAGTTGTCATGCGAAAAAGATTTTTTAAGACATAAGAAATGGGAAATATAAATTGAATCTGATGTAAGTATTAGTTGATACGTTTTTTTTAAAATCTTTTCTTGTCCAACTAGCGGCGGAAATGTTTACATTTTCTCGGATTCTTTCGCGAAAATGAACACGGTTCTTTAAATAAGATTTAGTATTATCACCCATTGACACATGTGTTCATGTGAAGAAAATGCTTCTATGTTTACAAGCAAATAGTTGCGATGTTATTAAATATATAAACAACCTAGTGCGCGAGGATTTTGAATTTACTTATGTATATATATAATTATATATATAGATATATATGTATATATATGTCAACCCAGGATACACACAAACATACGTATATATATATATACTCACACCCACACAGAATAAAAACAACCACACATACAGACACACACGCGCACACGCGTATATATATATATATATATATATATATATATATATATATATATATATGTGATTGATACAACAATACTTTATATGCGTACGTACTTATACATAACCAGTCGGTGGGGCTTAGATCACGCTTACTGTATCGCTTACAAAGGGTAATACAGCACAAAAACGGTTATCTCGAGTACGACACTAAACTTCATGGTGTGGTGAGGTTTCAGTTTTGAATTACTGGGAAGAGTGGAGTACTTCTTTATTGCAATAACTCCCAGATCCACTTTGACCTGAAGAGGTAGTACCTGTTAGGGTCTCATCTATGGTTCAAATTGATCTCTTTGAAAATAATTTTATTAGAAATATTTTACATCATATAACTGTGTGCTAGAAACTCTCAAGAAACTACAATTACATTTAAATATAAACGTACAATATACTCAAAGGTATAACTTCTTAGCAGAAAATAACCCCCTAGGGGTTGGCATTGCGTTAATAACAATCAATCAATAAAAATCATCTGCTGTATTTTTTTTTCAGTAAGCTGCAGGATTCAATCCTTTCCCAAGAGAAAACCCCAATGGAAGTATTTGGCTAGATCCTACACTCGCTCTTTATGATGAGTTAACAAAGAACTGGATTATAAGCCGATTGCACTAGGTGAGAACACGCACAGAGAATATATATATATATATATATATATATATATATATATATATATATATATATATATATTGTTGTAAATACGCATTTCAAAACTTTTAAACACCACAGTAAATTTCATGATTGAAGTATTAACACTTTTTTGGTCATATAACACCGAATTAAATTTCAAACAATTCACTTTAGTATAAGAATAGTTTTTCTTTACAAACAGTTAAATATCAAAACAGTTGTATTTCAAACAATTCAGTTTAGCATAAGTACACTGTTTAGTTCTAGTTGACCCATAAACAGGACCCTATCTGGGCCATAGTTGACCTGGGAGCGATGGCAATGAAGAGATACTCTTCATTTCCCAAAGCTCTAGTATAACAAGGATCTCACCATCAGATTGTTTATTGTCATTACTAGGATACTTGCTTGGAGATCTTACTTGTCTACAGAAAAGCAGTCGGTGTATTCTACGGTTACGGCCTACTGGGCAAGATTGAAGG
The DNA here is from genome assembly GCA_963585895.1 of Sepioteuthis lessoniana. NCBI lineage: Eukaryota > Metazoa > Mollusca > Cephalopoda > Myopsida > Loliginidae > Sepioteuthis > Sepioteuthis lessoniana. The sequence continues at coordinate 91,618,438 of OY757910.1, read as the reverse complement.
GGGACTTTATTGGTTATTTTCATTTCAGTAATAAAAGATTGTGCATCATAGTTTAATTTATGATCCCACGCCCCTAAAATCAAGGAACTGAAAGTGCATATTTGACATGTAATCTTGTGGGAGTTTAAGAATAACAAAATAGCAACAGAAACAACAAAGAACATTTCTAGTGTTTATAACAAAGTTGTTACCGCCAAGTCCAAAACTGCTTTTCAAAGTTTCATTCAAACAATACATCATTGAAAGATGAATCCAAACCTGGACGCTCAAGAGACTTCAATCAAATTAGTTAAATACAATCCACGAAAATTAGTGCTTGACTTCAATATTTACAATTTCGACAGAAGGGAATTCTTTTGAGAAAGCACCGACACTCATCAATAGAGTAACGTTGTGTTCCTCTATGATAACGCTAGATTCACGCAGGGAAAATATTGAATTAAGGTTGGTCTGTTCTACCCCATCCACAATATTCATCACACCTTGCACCAAGTGATTTCTGTCCTTTTCGTTCTCTTCAAAATGCTCCTCATAACAAAACATTTTTCTAAAAGATCAGGTAATAACGTTTGTGGAAACCCTATTGAATTAGCTGAAACTTACAAACTATATAAATGATAAATGGTAAGAGGTGATTCAAAATAATAGCGAATATTTTGTTGATTGAAATTGATTTATTGTTATGTTGTAATGAATCAATTTTATTTTACTAAAACGTAAATTATTTATAATTCAAATCCATATATATATATATATATATACGTGGTGCATTCAATAAGTTTCCAGACTTTTTTGTACAGGCATTTAAAATTGTCGTCGACGCATACTAAAGCCTGGTTGTCATAGCTGGTGAATTTCAAAAATGTAATCTGGACGTGAGGACACTTTAGAAGAATGATATAAAATAAAATTCTGTTTTAAACTTGGAAAGGTGCCACAGAAACATATGGGATGCTTCAGAATTCTTTTCGACCATCTTGTATGAATGGAGCATCAGTTTTTGAAAGGCATGTGAGACTCAAGGAAGACAGGGAGTTTGTGAGGGATGATAAGATGTGTGGGAGGAGTAAGGAAGTCAATACACCAGAGTTGATTGGCCAAAGAGTTAGGGTTAGGGTTACTATGTTGATGTTTTATGGGGGTTCAAGAAAACATTCCTAGGGAAGAGGCCTGCATTCTTCAAATCGGGTCAGTGGCATTTCCACTAGGACAATGCACCAGTCCACAAGTCCATCCTTGTCACAGACTATTTGACCAAGATGAGCATCAAGACAGTTCCTCACCCTCCCTATAATCCAACCCTTGCTCCCTGTGACTTTTGGTTATTCCCTAATCTCAGAGGCTGTCGTTATGAGACATTTGAGGAGATGAAAGAGGCTGTGACGAAGATCATTGACACGCTCGTACAAGAGGACTACCATGGGGCTTTCCAGAAGTTGTTGGAACAGTACAACAAGTGCATTGCAGCCGGAAGAGACTACTTCGAAGGGGACTAGAGTTTCATGTGTGTACTATCAATAAAAGTTCCCATACAAAAAAGTCTGGAAACTTATTTAATGATCTGCGTATATATATATATATATATAAATGCATGTTTCATTAAACAATATAGATATCTTTTGTCTACACATATTTGCATATGTTCTTTCGAGTTGCAACATTGATTTCATGGTATCCGCCGGGAGTCAGTTATTGAAACTCCCATAATTACTTGCTACCCTAGTACTTTCTGCAAGATCTTGGACCATCATCAGGGGTGTGTATATTGCAAAATTGATGTAATTTTTACATGTACATTACTACTTTGTAAGTGTTTATTATTTATACTGGTGTATTGTTGTAGCGTTTATTTTTTTTAAATTTGTTTCTATAACTAGCAGAAGCTAATGACATTTAAGTATATTAGTACTGGATTCGAAATTGATTCCATTGAGTTTACACCAGAATAAAAAATAAACACTTACATAAGTTATGTACATTAAGAACAAGGCAGCAATTCGAAAAAAAAACATATAGTAGACAATGATGTCTATATCTATATTGTTTAATAAAGATATGCATTAATGAAGAAATGCTGCCCGAATACACACACACACACACACACACACATATATATGTAATTAAAGTTGGCGACCGTTGTCGAGGGCGACCAGACGGCTCCCTTTTCAATAGCTATTACACCGAGGTGTAGGGAAGGGCTCTACTCCTTTCCCTGGATTGCTCCACTTTCCCCTTAATACGTACCTTATATCACTGAGTGTTATGCAAGGAGATATCTAGTACAATTTTTAAAGTCTTTGGTATGACGCGACCTGGGATAGAACCCAGGTCTCTAGGACCATTGGCGATCCGGTAAGATAGAAAATGCAAACAAACGAACGCTGCTGATGTTGCTACATACTACCTTATAATACCCTTTCCGACGTGGTGCATTTGTCGGCCGAGCGGTCTGATACTAAGTCTAACGTAAAGTTGGGCAGGTTTCGATTCAAGCGTCCTACGTGTCTAGCCACCCTGAATAGTTGTGATACAACGAAACTGTCTGTCTGTGGATGACTATATATATATATATATGGGAAATTAGTTGAATCTATAAAAAAACAAACGTTACATTTTGTACAAAAATGTGGCTCCCAGAACAATATAATTTGTATATGCTGTGACCAACTACTGTCTCCAAATAGAACCCAAAGTTTTCTTTGTTCTTTGAAGATTTTTGAAGATAATTTGATTATCATAAAATATTACAAAAATCAAAACCCTGAATTATTTAAGAACCTTTTCTCTCACAGATTACTGAAAAATCAATTTTAAAACCAATTAAAATCATTAATTAATCTTCTTTTGATCTTACTTCGGAGCCGATCTAATTATTGTAAATAAACGACGAAATTCGCTGGTTTTCATTGTTCAGTAAATATTACAAGATACGTATTTATTGATGGCTCATTCCAATATATCTTGAATGAATTTTGTTCAGACCAATATATCTTGAATGGATGTTTTGACTTTGCAGCCTTTAAAAATTGAATTCATCGAAATTGATTTAAATTCAACATTGATAAACTAATTTGACAAGCAAAATATTTTCCCTTTGTTGACATTTCTGTGCTGGAAATATTTGTACTAAAAACCTCGCCAACTGATTTACATTGTCTTGCATTCAAATTGACGTTTGGGTCATAAACATTACTTTCACACAACTCCGTGCCAGATACATCGGAAGACCAAATACATAGACAAAAATATATTGTCTGGTTTAAGCAAAACAAAAAATTATTAGATTGAATGTTTGAACGTTTTTATTTCTCGTAATGTAAATATTGAAACATATTAACGCATATACAAATTTATCTCTTCCTTTCAGGAAAAGAGACTTTTTAACTTTTGTTTTTCAACAAAGTTCTTTCACTCAAGTTTTTAAAAAATGTTAAATTTGTGGAAGTGTTTTTATTCTTAAAGATATTCCTCAGCTCGCGCGCGCGCGCATACACACACACACATTGATAGATAGATTGATGGATAGATTGATCGTTGTCACGTAATCTGATTTCGCTACAGAGTAATAAGAAGTTCCGTTTTGATACGAACAGGAAACATGAGTAAACAGAAGAAAATAAAGAAAGACAACAAGAGAACATGGGAGGATGAAGACAAAAAAAAAAAAAAAAGGAAAAGGTGGAAGGAAGCAGAATAAGAAAAAGGAGAAAAAGAAATCAAGTAAACTGATGTAGATAAAATCATTTTTAAAATAATACAAATATACACATATATATATCTAGTACTTAAACCAGTTTATGAAGTATTGGCTCAGCAGACAAAAACTTTGGACAAGATTTTCAGTCTGTTATGATTCTTCGAAGAGTTATATATATATATATATATATATATATATATATATATATATATATATATATATATATATATATATATATACCTAAGAGCTTTCAACTATGTCTCTTGTTGTCATCAGGAGAACTATTGGTTTTGTTTATATATATATATATATAACAAAACCAATATTCTGATGACAACCAGAGACATGGCTGAAAGCTCTTAGGTAAATATGGGATACTTCCTTGACATACGGGGAGAATCAAGAAGACTGAAACATGAAGATCATTAAAAAATATTCCATGGTCAATAACAAAGCCTGCCTGAACAATGACTAGCTGCCAAAATACACAATTCCCACACGCACACACACACACACACACACACACGCATACGCACACACGCGTGTCTAGCCACACTGAAGAGTTCTGATAGAACGAAACAGTCAGTCTCTGGATGACAATATATACGCTCTCTCATGGGGGTTGAGCACTCTGGCGAAGGAATTGCCGGCCACTGCTAGCGTAATGCAAAGCTCTTCGAAAGAATTGAGCACTCTGGTAGCCGATAGGGTATAAAATATGTAAACAATGGCTGCTGCTGCTGCTGTTCCTAAAATAAATACCTTAAAATTCCCTGATCACACGTGGTCCGCTTGGTGGCCCAGAGGTCTGAAACTTAGTCTAACGTAAAGTTGGACGGGTTTCGATCTCGGCTTCGAGCGTCCTGCGTGTCTAGCCACACTGAAGAGTTCTGATGGAACGAAACAGTCTGTCTGTGGATGACAATATATATATATATATATATAACAATTTGTATCAGCTTCAATTCACTACTCGTCAGTGTTGGGCAATTTTTAAATCTTGTCGTTTGAAGTCGTTTCTAAGAATCACCCAAGTTTCTTTTATGTTTTAAATATATTCTATCCGATCTTTCAGTTTCTTTTGTTCAGAAAATTCTCCGGTTCTTTTCGTAATTGTTCATATTTATTTGTGTTTGATTGTGTTTTACTAAGTTTTCGTTGATGAAGTGCCATTGCTTTTAGATAATTATCAAATTCAGTGTTGCTGGTTTCACATGGGTGGATTTATTTTTTATCTCATGCCAACTTATTTCTCGTTCGTCTGAGATTGTCCACATATGTAATTACAAACCTCTTCACTGAGTTTAACAGGTTTGAATTGAGTTTTTGTTGTCATATCAAGGTTGAAAAGTCCCATTTACTCTACTATATAATCTTTTGAGGGGGAATAGTTGGATACATACCTTTATCAAAGCTATTAGCACTAGGTTAGATACAGCTTCATGCAGGCTTTGTTTTGAGATCGCCGTGTCCATTTCTTACGTCAATAACCATTTCAGCAGGAACACCTCGAAAAAGGTTCCCTTATGTGTGTGTTGTGGTCTGTGTAGGTTTCTTCCAGGAATCAAATGATAAAAGTGTAAGAAGGAAATAAGAAGGTTTCAGAAAGAAAAATCAGTTTGAAAAGTCAGATTGGCATGTTTTGCTGTAGGTCGGGCAACATTAGCATTTAATCTCCCTTATTGAATTTATGTTTTTGTATCTTTTAATAGATCAACTTTCCTTTCCAAATTGTTCTCCTAGAATGCAGAATATTAAAAAAAATATAACCGCAAAAGAACAAAATTAACCGATTCATTTTAAAGTTTCACGCATTCATCATCATATTAGTGCAAAATAATTGTGTTTATCTAGCAGAAACTATGTGGGATGCAGTCGTCTGGGGCTTTAGAATACAACGACTGCACCTCTGCAAAGGGGTAAGACCTTCCAAAGTGTGTCCTGGACATGATACTAAACAATCTGATGGTGAGGTCCCAATAATGCTGGAGTTTTGGGGAATGTGGAGTACCATTCATTGCCATCGTTCCCAGGTCAACTCTGACCCGGAGTGGTAGCACCTGATAAGGGTCCTATTTATGGGTTTCTTGAGTTTAAACTGCGTATATATGCGAAATTGAATTGTTTGAAATAGAACTGTTTTTGACATTGAAACTGTACTTACACTAAACTGAATTGTTTAATATTGAACTGTTTTGAAATTTGTGCTTAAACAAAATCTGTACTCATACTAAACTGAATTAACTTAAATAGAACTATTTGAATAAACTGAAGAGCTTGGAATAGAAATGTTTTTGACAATTAAACTGTGTACTTATGCTAAACTGAATTGTTTGAAATAGAACTGATTATTTGTTTAAAATGGATTTGACGTTTAATAATTTGCCATAAAATCCAATCAACTAACCAACCAACAGAAATCATAGACAGGCAGACAGACTCACAGTGACACTCACACACACACACACACACACACACACACACACACACACACACACACACACACACATATATATATATATATATATATATATATTAGTGCAAAATAATTGGGTTTATCTCGCAGAAAACTATGTGGGATGCAGACTACGCAGATGGTAGCACGCTTCACTCGACTACGCCAGTGTAAGCTGAATATCTGGTGAATTGTCCGGACTCTAAATAAACTCAGATAAAATAGAGTTCATGTGTTTTAAACAAAATACGGCCATCTTCACATGAGACGACCAATCCCTAAATCAACTAATATCGATATCAACATAATCCTAGGAAAAGCATGGACTGCTATCGACAGATTATATGAAAATATGGAAATCTAATCTCCTGGATAAAATAAAACAGGAATTTTTGCGAGTTATAAGTGCGCCAGTGCTTTTTTCTTTCAAGTAATTATTTCTGATCGGTAATAGTCATTTGTCTGCACACGGTTATATAATTTCAAGTAACTAATTTTAATTCTCAGTAAAAAGTATAGTATAAGTTACTATTCTTTATACAAGCAATTTACAGTAATATGTTGGTTGGTTGGTAGGATTTTACGGCATATCAACCTTTGTAGGTTATTTAACGCCAATTTCTGTTATATGTATATACATTCAACCTAAGATTTCTAAACGAATACTTAGTAGGTAAATTTTTTGATCAGGAACTGAGTGGAATATGTCAGTGAAGGGCAACTGCACACTCACCAGATCTCCAGGAGTGGAGCCAGGAGTGGAGCCTCACTATTGATCGTCATCAAGCGGAAATAACTGTCATGTGGTTCACGGGTCACTCTCTTCCGGTGCATCAGTCTGTGACTGCACCGTGGGATTTTAACCCTGTCCCATATTGTCAGCCAAGCTCGCCCACGCCAATGGAATATGCACATCCGCCGTCTTTGGAATGGCATGTTTGGTGGGGTCGGAGGTCAATATACAACATTAGCCCCATACCCAGGACACCATGCAAATCTTGCTGGCATCAAATGGCTTTTTAAAACATTGTAGATGATCATCAACTTTTCTGAAGATTTAGACTTGGGTTGTATATAACACGCGAGAGATGAACACAAATAGATAATTGCCTTTTTGTGGAGTTTGAGGAGTATTATTTAAACAACATATAATTTAAATTATGAACAGGTAATAAAATACTGATTTTTCATGGATAGGTTCGATACCCGACCTTGATCCTGCTGGGTATGCTGGAGCATCATTAAAGTGAGTGATAGGAACATTTTTCTCTGAATTGCGAACAATAACGGAATCTTTGACAACATTTCATACAGGTGATTGACAAGGTTTTTGTGGAAATAAAAGGAAATAACAGTTGTAAGGAACTTTTAGATTTTTGGATTTAGAAAAGTTTCCTGCTGGCGCATGAGTCTTAAAATATTAATTGTGGATTGATTGGTCAGTGCATGCAGAATAGACGCTTGTATCATGAAATAGCCGAAATATCTGCAATTGTCAATCTATCAATCTATCCAGCTGCCGAGCTTTATATATGTCGATTAACCAAGATTTTTAATCATGTCACAAGATGATATATAATAAGTTTGATTTTGGTTTAGTTTTTAATTAAAGTGTTATTCAATGCCAATGCTATCCTTGTTGAGGAACATAAGTGATTCTGCTAAGTTTCCTGCTGGTGCATCAATCTTAGAATATTAACTGTAGATTGGTCACTGCATACGGAATATGAGATAGCCGAAACGTCATTGATTATCTATCTATCTATCTATCTATCTTGCTAGCTAGTTTTATATATGCATACTTACCCAGATTTTTTTATCATGACAGAAGTTGATATATAATAGGTTTGATTTCAGTTTAGTTTTTGTTTAATGTGTTTTGTAACGTCAATGCTTTCTGTGTAGAGAAACACAAGTAATTCTGATAACTTTCCTGTTGGTTCATCAGTCTTAAAATATTAATTGTAGATTGATTTGTTACTGCATGATGAATAGACGCTTGTATTATATGATAGCCTAAACGTATGTGATATATATTCCAACTGAATTCCAATGCATTCATTGAAGGATATTTATTTACGATTTGCGCAAAATAATACCGAATAATCTCAGTTCTGATCGTAGTATTATTCTGTGATCGCAGTATTCGATGATCATTTTATACAATGAGGAATAAAAGCTAATCGTGTTTATTTTTGGTTTAGAAGTAAAATATTTCTAATTAGAAAATGCTATGTGTATAATTATTTATACCTGGAAGAGTGACAATAATTTTCACCTGTATTATTATTATTGCAGATATATTTCAATATATCATACACCTGAACAAAAGTTGTTTTTTTCTCTTTTCTGCCAAGCGTGAATAATATTTATCGTAGGTTTTTGCAGAGCCAGTGCTCTAATAAGGGGGTTCAAGATTTTTCCTTGAGTATTAGACTGAATATTAAGGTATTAAGTTTAATTTGGTTTCTTTGTTATCATCGCATATCAAACTGCATGTGTTATTTAGTGTGAAAACTAATCCTTGTAGAAGGACAGTAGAGGCATTATCTAATCTATAACTAGGGGATAGGATGTCCGTAGTTTTCCCAAGAGTATTCATCAGGAAGATAATAAAAACTATAAAACGATTGTCAATTGAACTTCCTTCAAAGCTATCCCTGTAGAAGGACAGTAGAGGAACTATTTAATTTATGACTTGGGAGATAAGGTTTTCATAGCTTTCCCAAGAATATTCATCGGAAAGATAATAAAAATCATAGAACTATTGCCGATTGAACTTCTTTTGAAGCTATCCTTGTAGAAGGACAGTAGAAGGTACTATCTTATCTATGACTTGGAAGATGAGGTGTTCATAGCTTTCCCAAGAATAGTCATCGCAAAGATAACTTTATAAAACAATTGTCGATTGAACTCACTTTCCTATGATGCCACCGTATAACAAGTTAAACATTACATTGCTTGGAATCACCACGATGGTTAAATCTTTGCAATTAACTCAATAGAAATACTAGGAATGGTATTAATGAGTTGGTATTCTCAAACTCAATGTTTGTTATTTATAATTCAAAATGAATTCACAAGCATTCATCGTGGGAAACCTATACGTTTTACACAAAAAAATTCCGAATAATTTCCGTTCTCATCGTATAGTATTATATTAGACATTAGAATAAATAATCTTTTTACTTTTGGTTCAGAAGGATAATGTTGTTTTTTCTTATAAAAACAATACTATGGGTAGCATTATTGATTCCAAGATATGTGACTAATTTCTGCCTGTGTTATAGAAACATATATATATTTTTCAATATTTTATACACAATAAAAAATGTTCTCTTCTCCCAAGCATGAACAACAATTATCTTAAGTATTGGTCGATCTAATGGTGCTATTAGGATAATATTGTGTTCTTAATTTATGTTCGTGGAGAAAAAAAATCATATGATTTATTTAAATTCCCATTAATTTTATTCAGTAATTCTAAACGAATGACGTACCAAGAATAACACATTTTTAGGGATATTTTAGTGATTTGAGCACTCTGCTGTTGTTGCTACATAAATACCTTAAACATTCCCTTAGCCAGCGTCCTACGTGTCTAGCCACACTGAAGAGTTCTGATTGAACGAAACAGTCTGTCTGTGGACGACTATATATATATATATACACGGTGAGGAAGAAAGATTAGGTGTATTCTAGTATAATAATAAACGACTCTATAATAAAACAAGGTTTATCTTAATTTTAAAAGTAAACAACAAAATAAGAAGATAGACACAAAACATTAAAATTCTTAATATGATCTTCATTTTTTCAATTATTGTACCAAACACGCCTTCGAAACGGTTTGCATAACTTAAAAAAAATTCTTCAGACATTTTATTACATTCCTCCTTAATAGGAGTCTAAAGCAAATAAAAGTTTCAATGGGAAGTTGCATTCGTTTTATTTTCTAAAAGGTCCCGTATAGCCTAATCAAGGGGGTTATTGATTTTGAGATTAAATCCTGTTTAATTGTCGCCCTCACACTTTTTCTCGTGGACTATAAATTTACGCTGTAGGGATCTTTCTTAATGGCCATAACGAGAGCAGCAAAAGCCTTGGGATTTTTGTTCAATCTTACACTTCCTCTTTTAGAAAAGAAACTTTGGCTGGTTTCGGCGTTAAGCAAATCATAGATTCTTGGCCGTTTCTTTTCGTATTCACCCATATTTGGTTGAATTTTAATTTTTTTTTAAGTGTTTGAATAATAGAGATTTATCACCTTTTTTTACAGAATATTGGACTAATCAGATTTGAAAAATGTTTTAAAATTTATTCCACATTTTGCTTCGGTGCCCCATATATATATATATATATATATATATTGATTTGAAAAGCCATCTGTGAAATCATACTTGAAGAGAATGCCCAAATCTTTCAATGAAGATGGAGCACAATCATAATATATATATATATATATATATATATATATATATACTATGGACAACTCTCCTATCACGAACGATGTGTGAGGTTTCAGTAACCTTATGTGGCATGAGCTTTTTCATTATCTCTCTTTTGTTGCAAATTCGGCAAGTGACTGGATATTCAGCCATTTGGACCTATATTCTTGAAGAAGGAAAACTCTGAAATTGAAACTTGAGGAATGTTATTCAGGGGAATAAGTAGCACATTGATGTACCATTGTTCTGTTATCAGCCTTTCGAAGCAGTTGTGAATGGTTCTACATACTTCTTTACCACTATAAACAAATCACCTTTCAAGGTGTTACTACAGTTTATATCTTTAAGTAATCTGTTGCCCCTCGTACGTTCAGATTGATTGGAGAGTCCATCATACGTGGAGAAATACACACACACATACACACACACACACACACACACACACACACATATATATATATATATATATATATATATATATTACGTGTGTGTATGTATAAACGTGTGTGTGTGTGGTGGGGTATAACATTCTGTCTCTGTGTGTGAGTATGATTTCGGTTGATATTCTAATCAAATTCTCTCAGTAATGTATGAATGAGAGAATTTAGTCTTGACAGCCATTATGTTGGTCAAGCAAAATTTCAATTAGAGTAATGGAAAATTAGAAAATGAGGTAAAAATGTAAATGTAAATGAAAAATATTTAATATTTAACAATAATGAAGGCAAAGAAATAAAATCTCACAGAAGAAAGAAAGAAAGAAAGAAAAGAAAGAAAGAAAGAAAGAAGGAAATATTTAAGGAAGTAAATAAAAACATATTTGTACAGAGAGAGAATAATGTCAAAGTTTTTTTTTTAAAATGAAAGACAGAAAGAATAAAGTTATTTCGAAGACAGAAGAAAGAAAAAAGAAAGAAAGAGAGAAAGAAAGAAAGAAAAAAGAAAGAAAAAAGAAATCTGAAAAACAAAAGGAAATTAAAATTTAAAAAAATGATGAGAAATTAAATATAAAAAGAAGGAAAAAGAAGGAAGAAAGAAAGAAAATACACAGGAAAAGAAAAAAAACAATAGAAAAAGCAAGTAAATAAGCAAAAAGAGAACAAAAAAAAACGAAATAAAAAAAGCAATAAAAGATGGACAGAAAAGAATAAGTAAATCAAACCAATCGCTAAATTGTGGTTTGAAATAAGCTGATGAAAAGACATTTAGGTTCGCGAAAATATTAAAGCCTACTTATAAATCAGCAGGCAAAAACGCCATAAAAAAATAACGAAGAATAGGAAAAGAGCAGGACATAAAAATAAAAAAATAAAAACTTGAAAAATAGATATATAGATAAGAGGCTCATGGGAAATTGTCTGAGAGCAAAGAAAACAAGTGTGTGAGTCGAGGAATGGATGGGAATCTTCTGAGAGCAAAGGACGAAAAGAATTAGAAGGAAGTATAGAAGAAATAAAAATAAAACTTAAAAGAAAAAAGAACAGAAATTATATATATATATATATATATATATATATATATATATATATATATATATATATATATATAAATTGTTGTTGGTTCAACGAGAGAAAAGTAAATATTCCACAATGAATAGTTACGCAAATGAATTTAAATTTGGTATTTTAGATTCTGATTTCATATACTTGTGATCTCTATAAAAAAAAATGAAATCTATAAAGTAAAAAAATATATACCAAATTCAAATTCGTTGGTAGACCTATTGATTTTGATATAATATATATATATATATGTGTGTGTGTGTGTGCGTGTGTGTGTGTGTGTGTGCGTGTGTGTGTGTGTGTGTGCATATTATTTCATAATAAAGTCTTTATCTAATATGGACTCATAGAATCAAAGAAAAACAGAAACTAAATTGATATTTTGAGTGATTTATTGATTCAGTGATTTCGACGGCATATCAGTGGGTATTGGGTTACTTTATGCTTAGAGGTTAGAGAAAGGTGTTCATTAAAAATTTATATCGAGATTTTAATGATTTTTTTAAGAACATCTTTTTTCACAGGAACCTATCAGGCCAAATTGGGCGTGCCGTGTATTGATATAACAATACTTACCTTTAGGATAATTTCGGAGTTGTGTAGTTTTATTTGATTTGCTTTTGGTCCTTCGTTAATATTTCGGTAAGTTGTTAGTATTGTATGGTCATATTTTTCGGTGATTTTTATCTTGTTATGTGAGCGTTTTTTTTGCTTCGTTTTCTTTAATGTTTAGCTTTGAATAAAACCTAAGATATTTTCGGTCAAGAAGTTTAGGTTTTCTTCAGTTCAATATAATTTCCCGTTGTCTTTGTTTAAATCTCAGCCAGACGACAATAACTAGTGATAGTAATATATAAACAAATAAATAAATAAGAAAACTGCCGAATAGTGAACTTTGCAATTTTGGCTGACTACTGGGACTTGAGGATTCGGAAATAAGAGGTCGAGTGGAGACCATTCGAATTACAGGATTGTTGAGATCGACCAGAATACATAGAAGATTCCTGGGGACTTGAGCAGACTTGCTATCTCTCAGACTCTAGTGGAAAACCATCAGCTGACGCTGGTGGGAATAACTCACGAGGAGTATAATAATAATAATAATAATAATAATAAACACAAGAATGACAATAACTAGGAAACAAAAATGGGAAGGAAAACAACTCTATGGCCGCTTTCAACGACTAATAAACAATATCTCACACGTCAAAACTTGGACATGGCTAAGAAAAGGAAACTTTAAGAGAGATACAGAATCTCTCCTAATAGCAGCACAGGACAACGCCATAAGAACGAATCATTTCAAAGCAAGAATAGATAAGACGCAACAAAATAGCAAATGCAGACTACGTGGTGACAGAGATGAAGCCATTAATCATATAATAAGTGAATGCAGCAAATTAGCACAGCGGGAGTATAAGGCGAGAGACGACTGGGTCGGTAAGGTGATTCACTGGGAAATGTGTAAGAAATTTAAATTCGACAATTCTAACAAATTTCATAAGCACAACCCAGCACCTGTCCTAGAAAATGACTCGCAAAAACTCCTATGGGACTTTAATATACAAACAGATCACCTAATCCCGGCCAGAAGACCAGACTTTATAATAATCAACAAAAAAAAAAAAAAAAAAAGAGAACTTGAAAAATAGTCGACTTTGCTGTCCCGGCAGACCACAGAATAAAACTGAAAGAATGTGAAAAGAAGAATAAGTACCTCGACCTTGCTAGGGAACTGAAAAAACTGTGGAACATGCAGGTGACAATTATACCAATTGTAATTGGTGCGTTTGGAACATTAACTAAGAGATTACTAAAGGGACTAGAGGACTTGGAGTTTGGCGGACGAGAGGAGACCATCCAAACGACAGCATTGTTGAGAACTGCCAGAATACTAAGAAGAGTCCTGGAGACTTGAGGAGACTTGCTGTCACTCAGACTTCAGTGAAAAACCATCGGATAATGAGAGAATAATAATAATAATAATAATAAACCGGGATGGGAAATTCGACTGGAAACTCAAATAAAAAAAAGTACGAAAAGAAGCCCAAATGATAAGAAAGAGAGGGGTTGAGATAAGCGGAAAGAAGGAACAGGCAACATGGGGAAAATAACAGTACAACTTGAAGAAATAAACCAGAAAGTACTGACCAAAGAAGGAAGACTAAAGAGATATAGACTAAGGGTAACACAATACAGACAAAACAGGACATTCCAAAACAACGAAAGAAAATTCTATCAACAATTGGGAGGGAGTGACACGAAAACATACCAACAACCGGATATAAAAGAAACCGAACGATTTTGGACTAAAATATGGCAACCAAAGAAACATAACGAAAATCCTGAATGGATAAACAATATCAAAAGAGAACTAGACGGACTTGCAGAAGGCTACAAAATGAAAATACACCTCGACTTACTCAGAACAACACTGAAAAGAATATCAAACTGGAAGGCGCCAGGCCATGACGGAATACATGGCATCTGGTTCAAGAAATTCACATCCATTCACGACAGACTAGCACTAGAAATCAACAGATGCTTACTAGACGCGCAAGTACCTGAATGGATGACCAAAGGAAAGACGACATTAATCCAAAACGACCCTTGCAATAGAACTGCTCCAAACAATTACAGACCCATAACCTGCCTACCAATGATGTGGAAAATATTAACAGCACAAATACAGAAAGAGATCTACTACTCGCCAACAAGCCGCAGATTGTTCCCTGACGAACAAAAAGGATGCCGCAAAGGATCAAGAGGCACAGCGGAATTACTCTACATAGATCAGCACATCCTAAATGAGAGCAAAACCTAACTGGAAAATCTAACTATGGCCTTGATTGACTACAAAAAGGCATATGATATGGTCCCTCAAAGCTGGATACTACACTGTCTCAAAATGTGCAAAATATCACATGAAGTCATAAACTTCATCGAACAGACCATGAAAACCTGGAGAGTGGACCTGACAGCAGGAGGAAGAAGCATAACTGAAACAAAGTTCCAAAGAAGCATTTTCCGAGGAGATGCACTATCACCCGTACTATTCACAATAGCCATGATGCCACTGAACCACATTTTCAGAAAATGCACAGCCGGATACAAACTCAGCAGATCGCAAGAGAAGATCAACCACCTAATGTACATGGATGACATTAAATTATTTGCAAAAAATGAAAAAAGAACTGGAAACTCTCATACACGTCGTTAGAATATACAGTCAGGACATAGGAATGGAATTTGGCATAGAAAATGTGCCATGCTCGTCATGAAAAGTGGCAAACGGCATATGACTGACGGAATGGAACTACCAAATAACGACAGAATTAGAACGTTCGAAGAAAAGGAAACCTAGAAATACTTGGGCATCTTGGAGGCTGAAACCATCAAACAAGTGCAAATGAAAGACACGATCCGAAAGGAATATCTCAGGAGAACAAGAAAACTACTCGAGACAAAACTCTCCAGCAGAAACCTCATCAAAGGAATAAATACTTGGGTTGTGCCACTAGTCAGATATTCGGGACCCTTTCTCAAGTGAACCAGAGATTAACTTAAACAAATGGACCAAAGAACAAGAAAACTAATGACCATGCATAAGGCATTACATCCCAGAGACGACGTTGACAGACTATATGTATCTAGAAAAGAGGGAGTAAGAGGACTTGCCAGCATCGAAGACAGCGTAGACGCATCGTTACAACAGCTCGAAGACTACATAGAAAAACACGCAGGAGGATTGATTACAGCCATCAGAAACGATACGGACAACACAATAGACGATAGAATGATAGCAACTAGGAAACAAAAAAGGAAAAAAGCAAATCTATGGCCGCTTTAAACTACTAATAAACAACATTTCACCCCAGAAAACCTGGACCTGGCTAAGAAAAGGAAACTTTAAGAGAGAAACGGAATCTCTCCTCATAGCAGCACAGGACAACGCCATAATAACGAATCATATCAAAGCGAGAATAGATAAGATGCAACAAAATAGCAAATGTAGGCTATGCGGTGACAGAGAGGAAACGATCAATCGCATAATAAGCGAATGCAGCAAATTAGCACAGAAGGAGTATAAGGTTGGCAAGGTGATCCACTGGGAGATGTGCAAGAAATTTAAATTTGACCACACTAACAAATGGTATATGCACAACCCAGCACCTGTCCTAGAAAATGACACACATAAACTCCTTTGGAACTTTAACATACAAATGGATCACCTAATCCCGGCCAGAAGACCAGACCTTATAATAATTACCAAAAAGAAGAGAATGATTTGTAAAATTGTCGGCTTTGCTGTCCTGTCTGACAACAGAATAAAACTGAAAGACTGTGAAAAGAAGTATAGTACCTCTACCCTTTTAGGGAATTTAAAAAAAATATGGAACATGAATGTGACAATTATACTAATTGTGATTGGTGCTTTTCGTACTGGAACTAAAAGATTATCAAAGGGATTAGAGAACATGGAAGTTGGTGGACGAGTGGAGACCATCCGAACTACAGCATTATTGAGAACGGCCAGAATACTAAGAAGAGTCCTGGAGACTTGAGGAGACTTGCTGTCGCTCAGACTTCAGTGAAGGACCATTAGCTAATGCTGATGTAAAAAAAAAACTCTCAAGAAGTAAATAATAATAATAATAATAAATTGAGATCGGTGTGCTTGGTACAGTCACCAAAGGATTTGTAATGCGACTAGAGAACTTAAGAAACACGACTTCTCTTTTTTTGTTTATTATTTACTCATTTAAATGGGTAAAGTCAGAGAAAAATGTTCCTATCACTCACTTTTATGATGTGTCCAACATAACAAGCATAATCAAGGTCGTGTATCGAACCTTTCCGAGAAAAATCAGTATTTTATAGCCTACTCAGAGTTTAAAATATATGTTGTTTAAATAATGCGCCTCAAAATCCACACGAAAAAGGCATTTATCTATTTTTGTGCAAACCTCGCGTGTTATATACAACCCGAGTCCAATACTTCAGAAAAGTCCATGATCATCTACTATATTTTCAGTGCCATTTGATGCCAGCAAGATTTGCATATAATCCGAGGTATGGAACTAAATAATATCTGAGAGACAGTACTAGTTAAGAGTGCAGTCAATGAGTCAAAAAGATCCACTTGAATATTATGAGTATTAGATAGGAATCATGAATACTATATAACAGTAAATTGCTTGTATTAAGAATAGTAATTCTAAGCTAATGTTGATTACTAATGATTATTCTTAGTTAGAGAAATAATTTTTTTAAAATTTTTATTTATTTATTGCGGACTTTTTGTCCTCATCTTGGTAGTTTTTCTGTTGTTTCTTCTTTCACTACGTTTCGGCAAAATTTCACCTCTGGCCTTCTTCAGGTGATTTACCACGACCTCGAATAGGTATGCTGAGTCTTGTAAATCACAGTAAATCAGCTGAAGAAGGCCAGAGGTGAAATTTGGCTGAAACGTAGTGAAAGAAGAAACAACACAAAAACTACCAATTTGAGGACAAAAAGTCCGCAATAAATACAAACATTTTTTTTTAGATTAATTCTCAGATTAAGAATCCTCATCTCAAAATGATTCCAGTTAAAGACAATTATTCTTAGTTACTTAAAATTATATAACAGTGCGCAGAAATAATTACTTGAAAAAATACAAGTATTTGTATTAGATACGAATACTTCATATCATATGAGGAGTGGCGACATGGTTAATGTTTTGGTCTACAGTATTATAGTGAGTGAGTTCGAACTCCTGTCGAACTATTACATTCACTATCACAAATATATCATTGGGTACGCTATGAACCCTCTCATCCAGCTGGTATTGTTTAAATAGTACCACTACGGTTATTCCACAAGAATACAATTGGCATTAAATAACCCATGGCGGTTGATATGACATCAAACAAAAATACTAATATAAACGTTTAATTGAAACACAATTGCCAAACGACTGTGCAGAAAATAACCCAAGATGTGTCAGATCGATTTAATCAAAAATAGTAGGCACCTTTCTTTCGGAGTGATATGGGGGACGCTTAAATATGTCAGTTTAATTTTACCCTTTATATCAAATGATTGAATTTGACACGTGGCCTAATTGATTAGAAAAAAAAACCTTTAAAAAATATCAAGTTATTACTCTTCCGAATACTACATCAATGTAATCGTTATAATAACCCGAATCTGAATATTGCCATTTGTCTTTCTGCATTCAATTGAAGATTTATCATGTTCAGTATCCAAATGGAGGATTTTATTTCAAATTTTCCCATAGAAAGGTAAGCTGGAATTACAATACATATAAATCATACGTGCACATTCATACACTTACCGTTTGAATATGCTTGATTTTGCTCTATTGGAAAGTTAAGCATAGTTTTCGCTGTACATTGTCGTAAAGTTAGTAGATTTGAAAAGGTCATAAATGTTAAACTTTATCAGATTCAAGAGATGCCCAGTTAGGAAACATTTCTAATTTCACGAAATATAATTTTCAGTTAAAGCGTTGCACTTGGCGTAATGATTACTTTCGAATAAAAGAGACAAAGGCTTGTATCTCTCGACGAGATTATTTGCATTTCACTTTGTATTAGTGCTTTGGGAAAGGTTTGAATTCATCTTCGCTGTAGGAAAATACAAACACAGAAACGTAAATATTCTATTAAAAATTAAAATAAAGAGGTTTCCGTGGTGTAATGGTTATCGTCTTAGGAAACGGACACGGCCACACGAGTTCAAATCCTCGACGATACTGATTGCATTTCACATAGCACTATTACCCTTGGGAAAGGTATGAATCCAATTATTCTCCCTCCAACTATGGGTAAATATTAGAACAGACTGGATTCTTAAGCCTTGGTGAGTCAACTAGTCTAGGGGAAGGAAAACTCTGAATTCAAGCCTGTAAAACTCCGCTTAAAAATTGACCCTGTGTCATATCCTGCTCGAGCGGACGGGTTGGGTAAATATGATAAAAATTAAAATGAATCTTTTCTACTGCGTTAATGTAACGAAAATATCAGGCAGACTATTTTATAATTCTGGCTGTGATCTAAAATATTTCATAACGAATAAGGTTCCAGCAACAATCCCGAAGAAGTCGTTTGTGATTTATGGCTTTTTTATTAAAAGATGTCATTATCGAGGAAACATTTTTGGGAGAGACCATATGCCAGTAGTTTTTATCATTAAGGGTTTTCGGACTATTGTCTTCATCTGTATTATTTCCACAGCGTTTCGGCTGATATGTAATCCGGTTTTCTTCAGGTGTTTGTCGAACTCGGGAGCCTTCACGGAACTTCGAACTACGTCTTTTATTGAATCCACGAGGGACGCCTCTTCTGATTCCGTTAGCCATAACCAGGTACAAGTGTAAAGTATTCCTGTTACTCGCCTGCAGTCAGGATTGAACCGGCAACCTCAAGATGATTGTCCCCTTAGATGCTAAGGAAACCAACGCCTATAACTGTTACGCTATGTGTCCTGCTGGACAAAAAAAATAAATAAATCATCAAGCTTCGTCTCAAAAATTTAGACAACTAATATGCTTGTAGTATCTGCTCCATTTTAACTCTGTGTATCGAATCAAATGTCTTTTAGAAATAGAGTTGCTTCGAAATATTTTGAATGTACTCCTTCGATGGATAGTTATTGTAGAGGTGCCCATGGTGTAATGGTTATGGTCGTAGGAAATGGACACAGCCACACGAGTTCAAATCCTGGACGAGACTGATTGCATTTCACATTGCACTAATACCCTTGGGAAAGGTATGAATCTAATTATTCTCCCTCCAGCTATGGGTAAATAATAGTACAGACTAGGTTCTTCAGCCCGGGTGAGGCAACTAGTCTAAGAGAAGGAAAACTCACAATTCAGACCTGTTAAACTCCGCTTAAAAATTGACCTTGTGTCATATCCCGCCCAAGTGGAGCGGTTGGTAAATATGGTTATTGGGGATCGGTTTCTTCGAAAGTCGTTCCGATTTTTCCTTTTTCAATTTTAACACGGATCTGATAAGATTTATAAACCTTAGCAGCTGTGGCAGTGAAATTTAAGCATGTATTGTTCTTATTCACTACGAATTCGACTTTCTTGATGAAGGGATAGATGCAGTGTTTTCCCATTTTTCTATTGTGTTTTGTTTATAATCTATGTTGCATAATCGAAGAAGTATGTCATCAAATTTCCTTGACTTCCATACTTCAGGAGGTATTTTGTCAAGACATACAGCTTTTATACTTTCAACATTTTCAGTACTGAGACAAGTTTCTTTCTCCGGAAACTGTCCAGATTTTTCGACTAGTTGACTATTAATAAGTTTTAAGTAATGTTGTGAATATGGATTATTCCCTCTTTGATAATCCAAGCCATAAAAGCTGAACATTTCCGCTTGTCAAGTAGGCGAGTAGTAAGATTCTTAGTTGAATAAAAGATTACGAGACAGAATCTCTTGTCCTTTTTTCATTACAAGTAAGTTTATCAGTGATTTAAGTAGGATTTTTAACAGATTTTAAAAACATTATAACCACTTCTGAAGTTTTTAATATTAACTGGCAGATTTTAGTTTTTCTCTCGAGGTACTTTTCCATCCACTTCATTTACTGTCTTGAATACTCATCATCATTTTCTTTTTTCAACCGAATTTCTGATATTCTGTTTCGGCCTTGAATGTATTCTAGTTTTACTTCTTGGCATGTTTTAATATGTTCTCTCTAAGAATTTTCAGGTTTCTACGCATTTGCGTTTAAATTTAATGCAAACCTGTTCTGAAATGAAAACTTTGATTGACATTCACCATTTTTGTTTGACAAATTGTGTAAACAGAATGTGTAATTTCCGTCTTTGCCTATATGAGGTTTCACGTCTGCAACAATGATGAGAATTGTTTGGTGTGTAGTATGTCGGACAAAGAAAGATAATTCATTACAGAAGGTGGAGAAGTCCGTTTCATTACTGGCATTTGTGGAAATGTTGCAAGAGAAGATTGTTCTTCTGAAGTTGCTATTAGTGGCAGTACACACCATTCTTAGTTGGATTTTCATTAAATGATTTAGTAATAATAAGGCACGAGGACTGAGAAATATTATTTCACCTTCAATGGCGATAGTGAAAAAGGTTCACTATGCAGAGCCAAAAACAAATATTCATCTATTACCGAATCATGGAATTTTATATTTATTTCGGAATGGCAATATCGATATTCCTGAAAGCATATAATCTATATGAAAGATATATATATATACAATATATATATATATATATATATATATATATATATATATATATATATAATTATACACAAACACACACACAAATATATATATATATATATATATATATATATATATCATATTTACCCAACCCCTCTGCTCGGGCAAGATATGACACAAGATTAATTTTTAAGCGGGGTTTTACAGGTTTGAATTCAGAGTTTCCCTTCTCCTAGACTTGTTGCCTTACCAAGTCTGCTCTACTATTTACCCATAGCTGGAGGGAGAATAATTACATTCATACATTTCCCAATGGTATTAGTGCTATGTGAAATGCTATCAGTCTCGGCAAGGATTTGAACTCGTATCGCCGTGTCCATTTCCTACGACGATAACCATTGCACCACGGGCACCCCCCCATATATATATATATATATATAGAGAGAGAGAGAGAGAATCTACCTTCAATAACATTTTTCTAAAAATGTGTAAGTGTGCATGCGTATGTATGTTCGTGTGGATATATATATATATATATATATATATATATATATATATAAGTAGTAAGTTGGCTGACAGTTGTCGAAGACGATCAAATAGCTCTCTTTTCAATTGCCTCTATACCAAAGTGAATGGAAGGGCACTACTCCTTTACTTGGATATCCCCACTTTGTCTTTATCCGTGCCTTATAATGCTGAGTGCTAAGGAAGAAGGCATTAATTATCAATTCTTAAGTTTTTGACTCGACCTTGGTTTGTATCTTGGTCCAGGAGCATTTGTGAACACTCTAAACATTATGCCAATTGGCCGTATATATATATATATATATATATGAAAGTAAATATGGATAAAATCCGACAGTATGAAGGTAGCAGGAAAAATATAATCCAAATAGGTGAATATATCTTTTCGGAAAAAAACTAAGACCAAATACATTCTTGCATAACATTTAACATGGATGATTCCTAATGAACTATACATATGAAAACTTATTTGTTGCGTATTTCTCAATAAACGGGAGGTTTTGTCTCGTTTCTTTGAAAAATCCTACATTTTCTAATATTTTTCCACGTGCCAAACACGTTCTGATGACTTTTGAATTTTGAACGCTATGTGCATGTTTATCTATCTTTTCGTTGTATATTTCTCATTTGCTCCTGTCATCTCAGCAATCACCCATCTATATTGTGAACTATTTCCTATCCAAGTCCTGATGATGGTTATTAAAACCGAAACGTTAACGTCGACTTTACATCGTGATATATTCACCTATTTAGATTATATTTTTTCCTGCTACCTTCATATATATATATATATATATATATATATATATATTCCACATACATACAACGTTAATCAGGATAATTTCTTTTTCTAACCTTCCTTAATATTCTATTGATTATGAAATAAATCAAAACAGGAATATATATATATATATATATATATATATATATATATATATATTTGGTTGGTTGGTTGGTTGGTTGGTTCATTGTTTGGTTGGTTGGTTGTTTTTTATAGCATCATCATCATCATCATGTCGTGCCGCCAGCACGGATATCCCTGACCATCTCTCGCCACATCTCCCTATCATTCATCGCCTCCGGCAGGTCTTCAGGGTTACATCCTGTGTCTTCCCATAGCTGCTGTATGTAGGTTCGAGCTGGTCGTCCTGCTTTTGCTTAGCCATATGTGGGGGTCCATAGGAGTTCATCACTTACGAGCTCGTCCTTGCTTCTCCAGCAGTGTCCTGCGTGTCTGGTTCGTCTAACTTGTATAGTTTTCGTGATGGGAGGCAAGTGGCCGTATATTTGGTGTCTCCTGGGGTGTTGTCGCTAGGACTTGTTAAATATTGCTCGCAGCATTCTTGTGTAGTTGCCGTCTAGCTTCTTCTCCAGCCGTTTAGTTAGAGCCCAAGTAGTGCATCGATATAGCAGTATCGATACAACCGCTGCCTGGAAGAAACTGCATTTCATTTTATCGGTCAGGTCCAATTTCCATATGATCGAGAGCCTATCGATAGCCGTCCATGCTTTCGTTAGTCGTGTGTCGATGTCGTTTTCGGTTGATGAGATGCTACTTCCTAGGTAGGTGAATTTGTCTACTAGTTTCAGAGAGGCTCCGTCTAGTGTGGTGATGTTGCCCGTTTGGTTGTAACACATATATTCAGTTTTGTGTGCATTGACATGGAGACCAATGCCTCCTGCGGCTCGTTCCAAACTATGCAATAGTGTCTCTGCTTGATTAGGCGTATTCGCCAGTAACGCCAAGTCATCAGCGTAGTCGGCGTCTGTGATTGTTTTTGCGGGGTACGTTTTGCTCCTTTTCTTAGTCAGCTCGAAGCCATTTTCTCTGATTTTGTCGATCGACGTTCTAAGCACGTAGTCTAGACAAATGATAAAGAGGTATGGGGCCAGCGTGTCTCCTTGTAGTACTCCTGCAACAATGTCGAAGTATTCCGAGTCTCCATCTGGTGAACGTACTTTCACTTTTGTTGCTGCTACGGTTTCTTTTGGTAGGCCGTATGCTAGTAGGATTTGTTCCATTTTTCCTCTGTGGATGGAATCGAAGGCCTTTGTAAAGTCGACAAATTGTAATGTCGCCTGAAGGCAACCTTTGTAGGTTACTTAACGCCAAATCCATTTCTATACAAATAGTCAGTTCTATTTCAAACAATTTAGTTTGGCATGTGTACAAAATTTAATTGTCAAGAACATTTCTATTGCAAGCTATTCAGGTTAGCATAAGTTTGCAGTTTAGATCTACCACACTGGGTCAGAGTAGACCAGGAAGTGATGGTGATAAAGGAGTGCTCA
Organism: Sepioteuthis lessoniana; assembly: GCA_963585895.1. Lineage (NCBI taxonomy): Eukaryota > Metazoa > Mollusca > Cephalopoda > Myopsida > Loliginidae > Sepioteuthis > Sepioteuthis lessoniana. Next base: position 91,594,297 of record OY757910.1, on the reverse strand, counting down.
TCATTCCCCAAAGCTCCAGCATTCATTACTGGAAACTCACTACCAGATTGTTTAGTGTCATATCCAAGACGCTCGTTGGGGGTCCTACTCTTCTACAGAGAAGCAGTCAGTGTATTCTTCAGCCCCACCCGACTGAGAAATGTATATATATATATATATATATATATATATAGATAGATTGATTCTTTAGCTTTGCTTTTGAAACTCAAAAATAAACATTAAACTTTAAATATACCAGTCATCACAAACGCTTCAGCATAACAATTAGTTTCACGATTTTAATTGATTTTCAAATACTTGTGTTAACAGCAATCATAGATTATTGATTTTATTTCCATTAACACTGACCCCCACTTCACTCATCAAGCAATGTTGTGATAGTCACAGGCGTCGTTTACAAAAAATGTAAAGATTACCATTTTTTTAAACTTTTTTTTTTCAGTCTGGAATTAAATTCAGTCAGTAGCGCGCATTCGTGCTCACTGCAACTGTCTTTTTAGTCGGGCGGTGTGGAATTCAGGTCCTATGGAGCTCAAGGTTTATGATAGATTCGAAGCCGAATGGCTTCCAGCTTCGACTGGGCCATCATCGGGTGGGTGAGCAATCGTTGATAACATGGCATAACACTAGATCTTTCAGTCACGTTCAAGCTAGGAGTCCGGCATTTGTGTCGGACTCACATTGCACTTAGTGAGTCTATTTCCAGCAGGGTCACCTGAGTCACATTGCACCTCGTGAGACCATGACCAGCACAGTCCTGCAGAGCATAAGTCCCGGTTCGTGACCGGTCCTCCTATCCCCTGACCCCCCAATATAAAAAAGAACGTGTGTCAAATCTTGTCTGGTGGGAGGCAGCGATCAATATCAGCCGGGAGCTTATTCATTAAGGAAATACTTCTTATGCCTACACTTGCAACGATGCCAGGGTTTCTTATAAAGGAAGTGGTCTTCTTTGGGTAAAATAATGTTTTTTAATTTCTCCGAATACAATACACAATTCCTGGAACCCACTCCAACGCTTTCGCCTTTTTAAAATTTTCCATTCGAAAATGAGAAATTTATTAGATTTGTGGCTGCAAAATCCAATCCATATTTACGCAGTATTGTGCTCATGGCATATTATCTTTATTATACACATTAATTATATATATTCATTGCATATATATTCTATACACATAATTTACGTAAACTATATATATATATATATATATATATATATATATATATATGATTGTGTTTGTGTATGTCTGTGTGTGTGCGTGTGTTTACAACAAGAATGCCAAATCAAAACAAATTATGAAATCATTTCTAAAAACATGAGAAATCTTCTGTGTTCAGTGCCTAACAATATACGAATATATTTCCAACTTTTCATGTAATTTGTGCTGGAAAACTCAGTAATTACAGTTGCCATTCTAGATAACAACATAGGGCATTTTTATAATATATCCAAGTCTTTCCTTCAAAACATCCGTGATGCATGTAAACAGCTCTAATTTTTCCCCAGAATATCTAACGTCTTTATTACATATATAAACTGGCTTTTCTCTTTTGTTAATCGACAGCTGGTTTCTTTTTTGTCCATCGTTACACAATACTAAATGAAGCATCTGTCCGACTTTGCTATAATAAAACGAAATCAAAAATTTCATTTTAGAATTTTTTTTCTGAAACTACTTTGATGTAGGCCTTAAACTGATTCTATCCTTGGGCGTAGAATATGCTGACTGTATCTTTGTCAAAAAACCCTACTTCAAAACCTTTATTATATATATATATATATATATACAAACATGAAAGTAAAGCCCACTCCCCAGATGGAAACACAGACTATTTCGACATCGTAACAGGTGCGCTGCAAGGAGAAACATTAGCCCAAAACCTCTTCATCATCTGTCTTAACTACATGCTTAGAACATCTATCGATAAAATGAAAGATAACGGTTTCAAGCTTACAAAGGAAAGAAACAGAAGATACCCGCACACACAATTACGGACGTGGGCTACGCCAGTGACCTAGCACTTCTGACAATTACATCCGCCCAAGCTGAAACCCTGCTACATAGTCTGGAACGAGCAGCTGCTGGCATAGGCCTCCATGTCAACGAAGACAAGACGGAATACGTGTTATTTAATCTAAGAGGTGAGATCTCCACACTAAATAGTAGTTCTCTGAAACTAGTGGACCAGTTCACCTACATAGGAAGCAGTGTCTCATCAACAGAGACAGTCATCAACACGTGACTAGGAAAGTAATAGACGACTATTGATAGACTATCGGTCATATGGAAGTCAGACATGACCGATAAAACAAAACACAGTTTTTTCCAAGCAGTGGTCGTGTCGATTCTGCTATATAGATGCACTTCATGGACGTTAACTAAATGTACGGAGAAAAAGGTTGACAGCAATTACACAGGAATGTTGCGAGTAATATTGAACAAGTCCTGGTGGCAGCACCCCACAAAGTAGCAGCTGTATGGCCACCTGCCACCCATCACGAAAACTATCTACGTTAGACCAACCAAATATGCGCGACACTACTGGAAAAGGTTGGGACGAACTCATAAGTAACATACTCCTATGGACCCCTTCACATAGACAAGCAAGGGCAGGACGACTAGCTAGAACATATATACATCAGCTCTGTGTCGATACAGGATGTAGCCTTGAAGACCTATCGGGAGCGATGGACGATAGAGACGGGTGGCGAAAGAGGGTCAGGGAGATCCATGCTTGTGGAGGGACATGATATATATATATATATATATATATATATAAGGATAATTTTAAATGTTCTGAACCTCATTCCAAAAGTAAACCCATTAGTGAAAATATTCAGAATTCTGGGTGAGGCTTAGAACTTTTAAAAGACCCTCATACATATATATATATATATATATATGTGTGTGTGTGTGTGTGTGTGTGTGCGTGCGTGTGTGTATGTGTGTGAGTGTTTGTGTGTGTGTGTGTGTTTATGAATAAGGTAAAGATTTTTTATATTAATCATTTTCGTTAATTATATTTTATTTAGTTTGTTAGGCTTTGAACTACTCTGGTTTCATCGTCCAGGTGCATAGTCAGATGATGCTGTTTTACGCCTGCACGGAAGGGATACGACAATCCTCATATGTCATAATAAAATCCCAGACAGGAAATGGGGGCTAGAGTGTGGATGACCTCATGCCCAGAAGAGATGGTCCTGAGAATTTGAAGATTTTGATAATACACTACTTGAGGTCGACCGTTGATGGTGGCGGTTGAGTTTTTCGGATCTCGACCGGCAGAGATGAATTGAGATCTTAAACACCACAAGATACGCCGCACGTTGGGGTGGGGTCAACCTACTATGGTTAGCAAGGGATTTTAAGAATTTTGTTTCTCACCTCGTGTCATCTAGGACTGAAGCCAGAACATAATAAACCCGTTCGTATCCGAAACAACAGAGTTTGTCTGAATTCGAATATTTGTCTGTATAATTACTATTATTGACATCACCAAATCGATTCAACATATGTTCGATTTGGTGCGCGGTAACTTGCTATGTCTTTTGCAAAAAGAAAAGAAAACGGAAGACACAGATTTATTTTGAACTTGGATTGTCCACTCAACGATTCACAGTACTTTAGACGATTATAGCGGCTAAGAATAAAGAAATCCCTTTTAAGTGATTCTTTCAGGCGGGAGAGAGAGAACGTAAGATGAACAATAAAAACTTCAGCTTCAAAAACGAAGAAATAAAAAGCAACTGTGCTACCCCGACCGAAGAAGGAAACAACGGAAAGTAAAGAACTCAACTACAAAGACAAAAAAAAAAAAAAATGCAGCACCCCAACCAAGAAGAGCGGAAAAAAGAAGAACGCCTAATATTGAAAGACAAGCAACAGGTTAGAAAAAAAAAAAGAAAAGAAAAAGTCCGAGACAAGGCCCCAGAATGAAGATGGCAAAATCAAGAAGGAAAAAAAAGATAAGGTTCATTGCTCTTTGTATACATTTTATGTCTTTCTCTGCCGCTCTTATATTGCGAGGTTCGCGCCCGATAGAATTTATCTTATTACGAGAAAGAATTGAAAAGCTATGATACGGCTCGTAAGTTTAATCATACGTGTTGATAGAGATTTCTACTATGTTAGGAGATGGATGATTCATAAGGGGAAAGAAAAAAGAGAGAAAAGACGGGACATAGAAAGTTGTCAATTTATCATAATAAAACCCCTGATGTGGTAGTATTTTGGGTAACATACATATAAATGATTTTTTTATGAATGAAATTTAGAGTAATTCGAAAACGCTCATCGTAAAGCGTAGTAATTATATATTGGGATATTTTTCTGTGTGTCTTTCAATTCTGAGCCCCGGATGGATCCGGGCATCAACGATATGTGGTCAAGAGAATGCGTATATATCTTTGGATCCGTAGTTAGGTATGTGGGACGGATTCGATGTTTGGAAAAGTTGTTGAAATTGGAAGCGTTCTGCGAAGTCTCCCTAGAATGGGATCGATATTTCGGGTACTGGGAGAAGCCATACCAGGTTTTCTGAAGTTTTCCGCCTAGAATGGGTTAGAGAATTTTGAGGTACTGATTAGTGGCCAGACCGGCATTTTGCGAAGTCTGCCTACAATGGGATCGAGAATTTTGGGGGTTTGTTAAGAGACCAGACCATTGTGTTGAAGGAGATATTTTGGAAAAAGGGTATGGGAAATTAGGGAGTATGTGTGCAAAATCTTGACATGTCTCGTGATATGCACCGTAGAATTTTTGGACTTGGTTTTGAATCATGCTTGAGGGAGGAATATAGTTGACCAAATAGATAAATAAATACTCTTGTTAACTGTAGAAAAAAAAAAAGAAAATAGACCAAGGGGCAGTGGAAAAAGCAGTGGACAAAGTAAAAGGTTTCAGGTTGCTGAAGAAAATACCCCCCCCCCAGAATATTTTATCTTACCTTTGGTAGTAAGCAAGAAACTAGGGTTGCGTTGTCGTGGTCGGAATAAGTAAAAATGAAGAACTGAAGGCTGGGTAAGAGACATGCTTTTGTTTACACACAGTTAAATGTCAAAACAGTTCTATTTCGAACAATTCAGTTTAGTGTAGTACTGTTTGAATGTGGAAAACAGCTCTATTTCAAACAATTCAGCTTAGCATAAGTAAGCAGTTTAGTTCTATTTGATCCATAGATAGGAACCTATCAGGTACTACCACTCCGGGTCGGGGTGGAAGTGGAAGCGATGACAATTAAGGGGTGCTCCGCCTTCCCCAAAGCTCCAGCATCATAGGAACCTCATCATCAGATTGTTTAGAGTCATATACAGGACACTCGTTGGTGGTGTAACCCCTTTACAGAGATGCAGTCAGTGTATTTTACGGCTCAATCTGACAGGGCAAAATAAATAATGTTGACGATGACTTTTATTGTTACATATTAATATTTGAAACCATTCAAATGGTGCAAATAAAACTTTTAGCGTAAGATAGCAATACTTGAAACCATTTAACTATATGCAAAAAAATATAAATGTTTGAATGGAATTCTTGAAATCATTTAAATCGTTGCAAATAAAGCTATTAATTTTAAATAGCAACAGCTGAAACTATTAAACTGCGTACAAACAATAGATAAGAATACTTTAAACAAACTTTAACAGTATGAAAACAAATGAGCTCTTGCTCATTTAGAAATACGGTTAACTACAAACTGTTCCCTAAAAAATCAAATAATATGTACATACACAGAATGTGGTATAAAATAACCATTAAGGGTTGATATGCCTTTAAACCAAACAATCTTACCTAACCAAACCTCCTCTGAAAAACAGCGAAGCATTTTCGGTCGGACGGGTGGCCTTGATTTTGTTAAAAAGTGTTGTAGCGTAGTCCGTCCTCTTTGTGCTTGTCATCCAGTGATACAAAAAATGGCCCTTTCTCGTTTTGTATGAGAAATACCGAATGTCTTTATGCTAAACCAGCCTGATATGGACCTACAAGGATCATTGTCAATCATGACCTGCATATGTCCATCAAAATCGCGAGTTCTTTTCGAATCAGAATGATTGGAGTGAAACTGCCC